>PVHP010048746.1:0-12408 GCA_004024765.1 Zapus hudsonius
TTCTGAGTAGGTTTTTAATTATGTTTTCAAATTCAGTGGATGTGATAGGTCTATTTAGGAAATTTATCTGCTCCTGATTTAGCTTTGGTAGATGATAACTGTCCAGGAATTCATCCATTTCTTCCAGGTTCTCCAGCTTTGTGGAGTATAGGTTTTGGAAGTAAGACCTGATGATTCTTCTAATGTCATTGGTGTCTGTTGTGATCTCTCCTTTTTCATTTCTAATTTTGTTGATTAGGGCCCTCTCTTTTTTCTGTTTGGTTAGGTTGACTATGGGGTTTGTCAATCTTGTTTATTTGTTCAAAGAACCAGCTCTTTGTTTCATCAATTTTTCTAATTGTTTTTTTTTTGTTTCTATTTCATTGATTTCTGCCGTGATCTTAATTATTTCTTTTCATCTTGAGTTCCTAGGGTTGGTTTCTTCCATTTTTTCCCTGTGCCTTTTGCTGGTTGGTTAGGCTGTTAATTTTGCATTTCTCAATCTTTGTCATGTAGGCATTCAGTGCTATAAATTTCCCCCTTAGTACAGCTTTCATTATTTTCCTTAGGTTTTGGCATGTTGTATTTTCTTTATCATTTATCTCAAGAAAAATTTCAGTTTCTGTTTTAATTTCTTGAACTACCCATTCCTTATTTAATAATGTGTTGTTCAGTCTCCAATAGTAGGTGCATTTTCTATTTTTTCTCCCATTGTTTATTTCCAGCTTCAGTGCATTGTGGTCTGATAAGATATAGGGTGCTATATCAATTTTCTTAAATTTATTCAGAGAAAATTTGTGACCTAATATGTGATCTATTTTGGAGAAAGTTCCATGATCTGCTGAGAAGAATGTATATTCTGTAGATTTGGGATGGAAAGTTCTATATATGTCTATTAGGTCTAGTTGGTATATGGTCTTATTAAGGTCTATTATTTCCCTATTGATCTTCTGTCTGGTTGATCTGTTTATAGTTGAAAGTGGTGTATTAAAGTCACCCACTATGATGGAATTAGAGTTTATTTTAGATTTGTTTTCCATTAATTTTTTGCTTTATGAAATGTGGTGCACCTATATTTGGTGCATACATGTTTATGATTGTGATATCTTATTCTTGGATCATTCCCTTGATGAGTAAGAAGTGGCCTTCCTCATCCTTTTTAGTTAATTTTAGCTTAAAATCTATTTTGTCAGATATTAGTGTAGCCACTCCTGCTTGTTTTCTATTTCCATTTGCTTGGAATATCATTTTCCATCCTTTCACTCTGAGGAGGTTTTTATCTTTAGAGGTGAGGTGGGTTTCTTGGAGGCAACAAATGGAAGGGTCCATCTTTCTGATCCATCCTGCTAGCCTGTGTCTTTTTATGGGAGAGTTGAGACCATTAATATTCAAAGTTATAACTGTGAGACTTGACTCAATACTTGCCATGGTGAAGGGTTTGTAAGAATTGTTGCCTCATGTGTTGTTTTGTCACCTCTAGGCTTGATTATCATGCCAACCTCTCGAGGGCTCTTGGGGTTGGTTGTTTGGCTCTTTTGTGTGGAATATTTCATGTAGAATTCTCTGTAGGTTTGGTTTTGTAGTTGTAGTTGTAGAGTTGGATTTTATCATGGAATATTTTTTCTTCCTTCCATTATTAGGGAGACTTTTGCAGGGTACATTAGTTTGGGTTGAAATCCATAGTGATTGAGACTTTGAATGACTCCATTCCAAGTCCTTCTTGCTTTCATGGCTTCCATGGAGAAGTCTGATGTGACTCTGATGGGTTTGCCTTTATATGTGATTTGCTGTTTTGCCCTTGCTGCTTTTAGAATCCTCTCTTTGCTTTCAATGTTTAGGGTTTTTACTATAATATGTCTTGGGGAAGTTCTTCTTTGGTCCAGTCTGTTTGGTGTTCTGTGTGCTTCCTGTACTTGAATGGGACTCTCTTTCACTAAAATGGGGAAGTTTTCTTCAATAATTTTGTTTAATTTTCTCTATGCCTTTTGTCTGACTTTCTTCCCCCTCAGGTATACCCATGATCCGGAGATTTGGTCTTTTAAGAGTATCCCAAAGATCTCTCATATTTTATTTGCATGCTTTTTTGAACCTTGTGATGGTTAAGTTTATTTGTCAACTTGACCAATGTGATAATCCATAATAATCTTGGGTGGGTCTCTGAGTTTGCCTGCAGGAAGGATTGACAAAATCCTTTTGGGATTTTGGAGAAGGGAGGAGTTCCCTTCTCCAGAGGGAGCCCTTTCCCCCAGTGGGTGGGCCTTCCAGAAGAGAAGGAGACTAAGATAAGGAAGCTTAGGGGGAAGGAGATGCCTCTTCCTTCCTCCCCTGGTTGCTGGTGCTTGTTCTTGACTTGCACTCGCATCCTGCTCTCCTACCCTTCCTGGACATTGGAACCCAGTTTCCTCGGCCTCACATATTGGACTAAAGAGCAGCCGCTCCCCAGGGAGCCATCAGGCCTTCTGGGCTGGATTGGGACTGCTGAGACATCCATCCACGTGGACTGAACAGCTACTGGATTCTTCACCTGTGGGCCTACAGACTGCTATTATTGGGCTGTCATATGGTATCCCAATAAATTCCCTTTTATTACAATCCATTCTATCAACTCTGTTTCCTCTAGAGAACCCTGACTAATACAAACCTATTTAGATTTTTTATTTCCTTATCATTCTCTTCTGTTTTATCTTCCACATCTGAGGATCTGTCTTCCCAATTATTGACTCTAGTGGTGAGGGATTATAGAGAAGTTTTTATTATTTCCATGTAGTTCTTGTTTTCTGATACAGCCTTTTGAATTGCTTCTATCTTTATGTTAAATTGTGTTTTCATTTCAAGGTTTGACTTACTTACTGCTTCCTGATAATCATTCTTGTATTTGCTTATGTCTTCTTTCAGTTTGGTTAGCTGATTCTTGAGTTCTTCTGTTTGCTGGATTGCCTTTAGTTCAGACACTGATCTACCTTAGTCCATCTGTTTCTCCTCAATTATAGTAAGCCTGGTGGCAAAGCTTGTGAGTTGGCTCTGTACCATTGCTCAGTGATTTTCCATACTTGCCTCTATTTCCATCTTTAGCCTCTTCATTGAGTCCATGTCACTTCTATCTAGACTTAGTGTCGTCTCATCATGGGCTTGCGTCTGTACACCCTCTTTCATAGTTTCACTGTTGAGTTCCCAATTGGGACTTGATGGGTTTGGTGTGTGATATTCAGCTGGTTTGTTCTTCTTGTGTTATGCTCTGCCCATTTCAGATCCACTTAGCAGGGTTGGGAGTTGTCCTTGTGTTGAGTTCCCCTGAGTGGTGTGGGCTGGGTGTGCTCTGGATTTCACAGGCAAGGTGGGGTACTCAGTTGTTTTTCCTGGGACTGTGTGTGCCCTCAGATATACATCTGGCCTGGCAATGGTTGGGGCTAAATGCAGCCACAATCCAGTGCCTTTGGTAGCTAGTGTGAATCCAATGCAACCACAGACAGAAACTGTGCCTGCCCATGTGTGTGTGGGGCTGTGGGCGGGGGTGTTTCCTCAGAGAGGAGCCTGCTGGCAAGGGTGCAGGTTGGGCTTTGCTCCTATGGTGAGAGCCTACTGGCTAGTGCATGGGTGGTGCTATGCTCGTAAGCTGGTGTGGGTGAAGTTAGGGCTGCACGTGTAAGGGAGGGAGCCTGCAGGCAAGGCCACAGGTCCTGTAACCTACCTGAGGCCAGCCTGGGCCTGCCCGGCACCTACGGGGTGGCACTGGGTTCCTGGATCCTGTCTGAGGCTGACCTGGCAGCAAAGGGGTGGCGTATCCCACCTGGGACCTGTGTGAGGCTGGCCTGGTAGCTATGGTTGGCACAGGGGTACTGGGACTCCCCTGGAACCTGTCTGAGGCTGGCCTGGCCACTACAGGGTGGTTTGGGGGTCATGTTACCCGCCTGGTACCTGCTTGAGGCAGAACACTACCTGCCCAGCAGTTATGGGACCTCTCTGAAGCAGGGCACTACCTGCCCAGCAGTTATGGGGTGCCTGGGACCCACCTGGTGCAGGGCACTGTCTGCCTGATAGTTACAAGGCACCTGGGACCCACCTGAGGCCTGGCCCCTCCCGGTGGCAGCTGTTGTCCGTGTGGGCTTCTGGGAACCGGGCCTCTGCCTGCGTGTGCGAGGGTGGGTCAGGGACGAGTGCACCTGTGGATCGGGGGTTGCGCAGGAGGGAAGGGGCCCTGGGAGGAAGGCTGCCTAGCCTGCGAGGGCTCAGAATGTGGCTGGGAGGAGACAATAGGCAATGGCACGAGCTTGGGGTGGGGGAGTGGCGGCTTTCTGTTCCTCTGTGGAGCAGAGAGCTTCTGGGGAACCCAGGCTGGGCTGGTGCGGGAGCTGGGGAGGGGCTTTGGGTAGGGGCCGGCTGGGGTCCCGGGTCTGGATCCCAGCTGGATTCTCAAACCTTTACAGAGAGTGTCCTGGCGAACTCGTCTGCCATCTTGCTCTGCCCCTGCATGCAGATTTTTAAAAGCTTCTCTTGATGTTCTCACCCAGGTTTCCCTCAGACTTTCTACCCTTTTTTAGTGCTCATTCAGTCCTCCAAACTGTACCTTCTCCTTCAGTCACTTGTTACAACACTTACAAACACCTTGCAAAGTGAACGCTCTTCTTCACGTATGAAAGGAGGTGACCAAAGCTCAGTGATAGTGTTATGTCCAAACTCTTAGGCTATGAAGATGAATCAATGCTTAGCACAATACACAAAATGTGGCAGGGACGCTGAGGAGATTTGTAGGTCTGAAGCGTGTTCAGACTAGTTTCTGCTACATTCATCTCTGACATTTGAATTTATGAGAATGTGTAATTAATTACTAGAGTTGATATTAATTTACTTACCTCAGCAGAGAAAAGGCTCCTTGTGGGGATGGGCCAAGCCTTATACAAAAGACAAGGATAGATTATAAGCAACAGGATCCATGACAAAGGCTCACTGAAAGAATACGGCAGGATTCTGTGGGAACTAAATGCAAAAAACTACAAGCCAGGCCTTATAAAAACTGGATCCAACATGGCCTTGGGTGTTTGAGATACTTGTAATCACAAAAGTAATTTTCCTAACATATGTACGGGTTGGGATATACCCAACTAGTTGCTCCAGGCAACTGTGCAAGAATGCTGAAACTCTTATTGTCTCCTCAAACTCACAGATGAAACAAGCCAGACCCTCTTGCCTGAGTTATCTATTACCACTAGATCTCCTGCCAGGACTCTGTTTTCTCCTGGTCTCCTGCCACTGCTATATACAAACAAAGAAAAGGTTCACAGGAATGGGGCCTCTAATCACGAGGAAATATTTTATCCTAAGTTAGAAAAAATAACTCAGAATTTTGAAGCAATAAAGAAATGCACTGGGTGACATACATAAACGGTCCAAGGTGAAATGAGGTCGAGAGAAATGGAGAAAGAGCTGACATTGACCTCTGCATGCTCAGATGATGGATCTGGTCATAGTCTCAGTCTACTGGCCCTGTTTCATCTGGGTTCAAACTTTACTCCTACAGGTGGCAGTGCCTAGAAGCTCCAGGTTTACTTCATTCCTTAGACCAACAAAGTTATCAAACAGATTGCTTCACTTTCTTAACATTGCCAGAAGTCCTGCAGAGAATGAAATACATGAAACAGATGTAGGTCATGTGGACATTGGTCATTTTCCCCTTTGGCAGAGAAGCTGGGATTTACTGATTAGTCAGACTGTGGCCCATCTTGAACTAGCAGAGCAGCAGGTTCACTGGAGCCTAGGAACTGTACTTGAAAAAGTCACACTCAAAGCCGAAGCTGGTACTATTAGCTGAATAGAGACAGGCTCTCGGACCCTCCAGAATAGCCATTGTTCTGTATAGCCCCCATACTTTCTTCCTAGCACACAGTGTCCTCTCCTTCTGGTGTGGCTGGATATGCAACAGAGCTGCTTAAAAGCAAGGCAAAGAGAGACTGTGGCTGAGCAGAAGTGGATTGAAGAGAAAAAGAAAGTCATCTCTAGTTGAAATGTCTAGGAGATAATGTAGAAGGGTGAAGTGCGTGTTTGTGCCTCTGTGCCTTTCTGGTGCATAGAGATGATTTTGAAATAATACCTGAGGTCAAATCTTGACATAATTTGATTGTCTTGCTTAAGTTGTTCCAGTTTTTCACCTCGTCGTTACTTCATCTGAATCTTCTGAAATCTATTAATCTATTTTTTTTTCTTTAAAAGAAAATGAATGCTGGGGTGATGGTTCATTCGGTAAAGTCCTAGCTGTGTAAGCATATGGAACTCTATGTGTCTGTAATCCCAGAGTGTGGGAGATGGAAATAGAGTCTTGGGGGTCAAACTGACTAGCTCGACTAGATGGATTGTGAGCCCTGGATTCAATGAGAGACCGTGTGTCAACAAATCAGGAGGAGAGAAACTGAGAAAGCCTCCTGACATTGACTTCTGGCCGCCCCTGCATGAACACATGTCCACATGCATCTGCACACACAGGCAGTGTTATTGAGTTATTCAGAGTGAAGGTGGACAGACATCTAGAACTCACTCTCTGGTCTGTTATTGCTGGTTGTAGGGTTGCAGTAGAGTCCGAAGCTGAGCAACTTTTTAGACTAAGACTCCATGTGTTATTCCAATAGTGACAGTGGGCCTCCTATTTACCAAGGCCAAGACAAAAATAATAAATATAGAACCACAATCAGCTTTTTAAACTTTCCATAATCTCTAAAGTCTTCAATTTGGGATGAAGCTATCACCCAGACTCAACTTGACCTCTGAGTCAAGCCTGGCACTTTAAAAAAAAAAAAAAAACTGAGGCCATCAAGCAAGCATTCTTCCCTCTCCCCCCACACACACTCAAAGTTATACTTTTTATCCTTCTTTTCCCTTTTCATTGACACCAAGAAATTTCCAGTAAGTTCCTCAGTTTGAAATTGATCTAATAATGCAAATTCTTCCTCTTACCTCCACATAAAATTAGACAAAACTTTGAATTCTTCTTTTATGCTGCCTAACTCAATTCTGTACACCTATGACTTTTCCTTAGTATGTGTTGGTTAAATCTTGATTAATTTTTTTGAAAGGCAATAAAATAAAAATAAACAGAAGGCAAGTTTTAGAAGTCTTTAATGAAGATCAGGTAAATAGGATTGTTGAGATACAATTCGTGAAGGTATTTTCTGCCCATGTGATTTTGTTGTTGTTGTTGTTGTTGTTTTGTTGTTTTGAGGTGAGGTCTTGCTATTATAGTCCAGGCTGACCTGGAATTCACTATGTCATCTCAGGGTGGTTTTGAACTCACAGAAATTCTCCTGCCTCCCAACTGCTGGGATTAAAGGCATGTGCCACCACGCCCAGCCCACATGACATCTTTTATCTTGGACTATCTAGCCAGAAGTCTTTTTTAAAAATATATATATTTATTGTCCATAATGAGTTACATTATTTAGTGGGCAAACAATGAGTTGTTATCCCGAATTCCCCGCTTCCCCCCTCCCCCTCCCTGATCAGTTGTATATCCTCCTTCGTGGGCTCTCTGTATTAGTCCTTGTGGCAAGGGATCCTGTATATCTTAGTACTCACCCCGGTCTTCCTGGCCCAAGTGTGTTGTTACTGATGGGTGCCATGCCTCCGGACCGTCTCCCCCACCACGGCTCTCACAATCTTTCCGCCCCCTCTTCCGCTCAGTTCCCTGAGTCGTGGTGGGTGAGTATTAAGGCTGCTTTAATGTTGTGAGCTTAGTGGGCTTTGTGTCGAAAACTGTTGGTTTCTGTCACCCTGGCTTATCCTGTGTTGATTGAATGGCTATGGCTCTGGGTCCCTTGTTCATCCCGTCATTCTCTGTGGGGCTCCATATGGATCGTCCACGGTATGACTGTGGTGGCTCATCTCTTGCGAGAATCTCTGCTATCGGTCTTGAAGGCTAGAGAAACAGGAGGAATTGTGAATACACCTGAGGCCTAGATATTGTACTCACATAGGATTGGTAACAAAATGATTTCCTTTCTGGAGAAAAGAATCAAATTTATGAACAGTGAAAAGCAGCGTTGTGACAGTAAGAGAAAAACTTGCTGGGTTCCTGATGCTTTTACTATTTCTGATAGCTTCTAAGGTTTGTTTGTATGTCTGAAGTGTAGTGTGTGAAGGAGAAGTCTCACTTTTCTTTGGCTACTTTGAATTTGTTTCTGAGACTGTAAGAATGTCAAAACCAATCAGTTGGCTGGAGAGATGGCTCAGCGGCTAAGGTACTTGCCTCCAGTGCCTAAGGCCCCAGGTTCAATTCCCCAGGACCCACATAAGCCAGACCCACAAGGTGGTGGTGGCCCTGGTGCGCTTGTTCTCTCTCTCTCTCTCTCTCTCTCTCTCTCTCTCTCTCTCTGTATCTCTCTGCTTAAAAATGAATAAATAAAATATTAAAAAAAAACCAATCAGTATCAGTAATTTAGACTCATTTGTCTGCATGGTCACAAATGTTTGAAAAAATATTGTAACAGTTACCTTTTCATTCCTGAGACAAAACACCAGACCAGAAGCTCATGGCAGGAAAGTTTATTCCAGATTACAGCTTTTTCGTGGTAGGGAAAGCATAGCAGAGCAGGCAGCCAGCGCACATCTTCACACATCAGCATTGGCTGAAGCAGGAAAGGTGAGCTGGCTCGTGAATCCCTAGCTGAAGGGGACCCACTCCCAGTGACACAGCTCCTCCAGCAAGGCTCCAGCTCCCAGAGGCTTGATCACAAACACATGAGGCGATGGAGAACAGGTCACATTCAGTCCATTACAAAAACCATATATGACATGAACAGATTCACAACACGTTCATTTCTTGAGGAGGGACTTCATGAACTGCTCCACTTCTAATGAGTTTCCTAGGGCAGCTGGGATAACAGAGCGGTATCTTAGGAGGACCTTGAGGGACACTGGTACCAATCCATCAAAGCAGTAGACAAAATAGACTCCTTGATCTGTCAGAGAAACTTGTGATTTAGTTGAGATGACAGCGTTTCAAGCTCTTACACCCAAATTGCAAGCATCTTTACCTATACAGCCATTTCCTTTAAAAAAATTATTTGTGTGTGTGTGTGTATGTGTGTGTGTGTGTATGGCAAGTCTCTTGACACTATAAATGAATGCCAGATGTAAGCACTACATTTTGCCTCTGCCTTTATGTGGGTGCTGGGGTACTGAACCCAGGCCAGCAGGCTTTGTAAGCAAGTGCCTTTAACCACTGAGCCATCCCCCAGCCCTCTCATGCTCAAATTGCTTTCTCAGTTCACTGGGAAAATCCATGCTGTCCTTAAAGGTTAGGCCTTCAGGAATTTTAGTCCCTTCTAGAAATTTCTTCAAGGTGTCCTCTTTGATAGCTGCTAGGCTGTCCCTGTTTGCTCCTTGGTGGGTAAAACTTCACCTCTGTAGCCTCCCTGGATCTCTGGTTACTAGCCAGCTGCCTTTGATCCCCATGGAGAAGACAGCAAGATAAGCACTCAGTGAATCCAAGTTGCTGAAATCCATCTCACCTTCATCAGCTTTACCCTGATATGTCCTTTGTCCTCAATCATAGCTTTTACCTCTGCTTCTTCATCTGTGACCTACTTGGCTTAGTGAAAACGCACTCACTTGTGTACTTCAGAGTAAGCTCTGTTTCATAAAATGAAGATTCCCATCTTTCCTCTGGGCCTGTGCCCAGGTCTAAGCTGTTTATTTATCCATCTGGTCTCTGGTGCTGCAGCAATATTCCCTCAGAGGTGAAGGGATTCTCCTAAATATACTATATATACTCATTCTTCCCTTTAAATCATTTTGCTATACTTCAGTGATTAACATCCACCAATCCCTGCCTGAGTTAGATTTGTGGGTGTTCACTGCACCCTTCTTTATGGATGAAAGTCTCCCCTAGCCTACTTCTTAATGTCTGCAAACAGTTTCATACATCTATTCAGGAGAGCAAAGTCAGATACAAATCATTATGTTATGAAAGAGATTATTTTTTGGCACATATGTATAAATAATATGTGGTGTGGTGTGTATAGATGATGTGTGGTGTATAATGTGTAAAGATAATGTGTGGTGTGGTGTGTGGTGTGTATAGATAAAGTGTGGTGTGCTGTGTGGTGTGTAAAGATAATGTGTGGTGTGTATAGATAATGTGTGTTGTGGTGTGTGTAGGTGATGTGTGGTGTGGTGTGTAATGTGTATAGATGGTATGTGGTGTGTGTGTAATGTGTGGTGTGTGTAGATGATGTGTGTTATGGTGTATAATGTGTATAGATTACATGTGGTGTGGTGTGTGGTGTATGCACATGTGTGTGCACAGAATCACTTGCCCTGTGAGCACATAAGCAGAATCCAGAGGAAAACACTGTATGTGCTCCTCTATCACTCATCTACATATTTCCTCGAGACACAGTTCTCTCCCTCAAACTGGAGCTGCCAGTTTTGGACAGTGATCCCCAGTAATTCTCTCGTCTCCTCTCATTCCCTGAGGGACAGAGTTACAGGTAGGTGTGGCCACTTACAGGCTTTGATGTGAATGCTAGGGAATTGAAATGGAGCAGGCTCATGCTTGTGGCAAATGCTGAGCCATCTCCCAGCCACAGGAAACTACTAAGATTCTTAATGTCTATTTCCTTATAAGAATAATACAAAATAATTCATATATTTTTTAAAAGTATGGCAGTAAAATCAATTTTAGTGATATCAGAATGATAGTTTCTTTAAAATTGTACTAACATCATGTGAAGCCCTCTTGTCCATTGCCATGTGGAAGTTTTGTTTTGCTAATAGACTCAAAGATTTTGTTTTATAAGTTTATTAGACTTTCTCTTTCAAATTCATTTTTTTTGCCAATTTTAGCAATATTTAGTCCTTGGAGTATTATCTACTCAGACATATTTAACTTAATAACAACTTACTAATTTTGCTTATTATTTAATTATGATCCCTTCTCATTACTTATTTATAATTAATTGAACTTTTTTTTCCTTCTTTATGGGACTAGCTGTTTATTTTCCCATTATATTATGCTTAAAATCTTCCCACACCAAAAATTAAAGAGTTAAAAATGTTTAAAGTGCATTTAAAAATTCATTTTATTTTCTTGTTAAGCTTTTGAATAAAATGCATTTTTAACTGACATGTAACAATAAAGCCCTTTAGGGCTGGGGAGATGGCTCAGTTCATCAGAGCACTTCTGCTCAAGCTTGAGTGTCTGAGAGCACCTGACAGCACCTGACGTCGGTTCCCCAGCAGACATATAAAAAGCTGGGGTGGCCACGCATGCCTGTAACTCCAGTCCTGATGGGAGAGTCACTGGGGTTTGTTGATCAACCAGTTTGACTGGAAAAAACAAACAAACAAACAAAAAATGATAACTCTGGGTTCAGTGAAGACTCTGTCTCAAGGAAACAGTGGATGAACAATACATAGGAGACCCAATGTTCTCCTCTCGTCTCTGCATGGATACATGCGGGGTCTGCACATCAGCACACACCCATGAACATACCACATGTATGCACATGCACACAACAATTAATACACATTAATGGGCTACTATGAGACTTCCCCTTACATTACATTTATGTCAGGCTAAGTATATGTAAAACTTTCAAAATCTTTTCTTTCAGCTTCTTTTGAAATGTATAGTGTGTGATTGTTCTCTCTGGTCACCCTCCTGTGCAGTAATACATCAGAATTTCTGGCCTTTTCTAACTCTAACTTAATACTCACCACCTTTCCCCATTCCTTTCTTCCACTGGACTCCATTTTTCTAGTCTCTTCTATCACACCGGGTGGTTAAGGGTCCAGGTGTCAATCCTCATTACACGATGCTTACATTTCTGTGCCAGGTTTATTCACATAAGAGAATGTCCTCCTGTTCCCTCTCCAAATGACAAGATTACATTCTTCTCTCTGGCTGAATAGTATTGCATAGTGTATACATATCTCATCTTTTTTCCATTCATTACTTAATGGACACACAGGTTTTTCCCATTTCCTGCCTATTGTGAGTAATGTCACTATAAACATAGGGCTGCAGCAGTCTCTTTAACATACTGATTTCATTTCTTTTTAATATATGCCCATAGTGGGATCACTGCGTCACATTGTAGATCCATTTTTAAGTTTTTTGGGGAACCTCAATACTGTTTAATGTTTCAACCAACACAGTGTAAGGTTTTCTTGACATGATTACATTTTATCTATGGTCATTTTCATAGCATCTATTTTTATAGAGTGAGATGATATATCCTTGATGCTTTAATTTACATTTCCTTAGTGATTAGTGATATTGAACATCTCTCTTTTTGCCATTTGTGTGTCTTCTTTTGAGAAATATCTATTCAGATCTGTTGCTCATTTTGTAAATTGAGAACTTTAATATATGAGCATGCAATAATTTGATGATGTCCCAGTCTATCCTTTTTAAAATTTTTTTATTTACTTGTTTGCAAG
>PVHP010048747.1:0-12417 GCA_004024765.1 Zapus hudsonius
CAGTGCTGTGGCAGAGGTGATGTCCAGCCCTCTGCTCATGCCATTGTTTTCCCTGCCAGGATGGAGTCTCCCCTCAAGTCAATAAGCCTAATAAATCCATTCCTCCACAAGCTGCTTTTGCTTGGGTTCTTTCTGCGCAGCAACTAGGAAGCTGACCGCAACAGTTTTGGTACAAGGATGTGGGGTCATCTGTTGCTGCTAGAACCCTGATCTTGTGGCTTTGGTCTTCTGGAAGCGATCTACAGGAGGAATGTGGATGGATTAGAAACCTTGTCCTAAGAGAGACCTTGCAGTGCTTTGACTATGGACTGTGAGGTGTGGCTTACGAGGGTGAGAAAGAACTTTGTCAGGACTGTGCCAGAGGCAGTTTGCGTGGGAGCTTTGCTGCATTGTGCCTGCCTGTGTCCTGGAAACCTGTGCAGGGTTGCTTGACGTAAAGATGGACTGGTGTGAGCAGATGGAGATGGCACAGAAAGAAAGATATTTGAGCCGAAACTGCTGACCATTTGCCTGCAATTGTTTGAGAGATGACAACCATTGAGATTGGGCCAGCTGGTTTGCATTGGAACAACAGGAAGAATGCGGACTCTTTGAAGTAAGGGGCCTGAATGCTTTGTTCCCCCATGGATTAACAAGTGGGTAGCCCACCTGGTTCTGTGGAGTATGGCAAAATGAAGGAGAAAGGGTCATTGGATTTGCAACACAGTTTTGTTCTTGAAAAATGGCCATCAGCATGTGAGGCAGGTGTGCAAGGTTGCCTGCATGGAGTCCGATGGAGCCATGAGGATGAACTGTGGGTTGCAATGGAGACCCAGTGAATTCCAGGATTATGGATGGGTGCCAAGGCGAGCTGCCAGCACCGGATGACGTTTTCCCCGACTGTGAGTAGCCGAGCTGGAGGGGTGGATTTGAATCTCTGAGAGACTTATTGGTTAGTATCATTGAGCTTGGAGTTAGAGATTGATGGTGCCCTATTTGTTTTGAATCGTTTATTGTATTGGTCAATCTGTTTTTGCTGTGCCTCATGTTTTGCATTGTGAATGTTCTGTGCCATTATGGGTTTATTTTTGGTATTATGGCTCAGTTGAAAGCTGTGGGACTTAAGAGTTGAGCTGAAAGCATTGTATTTACATCATGTATGATGATTAGTTTGTGGGGACCAGGGGCGGACTGTCATGGTTTGATACAGGTGTTCCCCAAAAACAATTGAATGTGTTCTGATAGATCGATCCTCAGCTGATGGCATTTTCGGTTTCACAACCTTGATGAAGCTGTGTTGTTGGGGCAGGCTTTTGGGGGTTAAAAGCCAGCTTCCCCTTGCCAGTATTTGGCACACTTTCTTGCCGCTGTTTACAGTGCTGTGGCAGAGGTGATGTCCAGCCCTCTGCTTATGCCATCATTTTCCCTGCCAGGATGGAGTCTCCCCTCGAGTCCGTAAGCCTAATAAACCCATTCCTCCAAAAAAAAATGCTGTGGCAGAGGTGATGTCCAGCCCTCTGCTCATGCCATCTTTTTCCCTGCCAGGATGGAGTCTCCCTTCGAGTCCATAAGCCTAATAAACCCATTCCTACACAAGCCGCTTTTGCTTGGGTTCTTTCTGCGCAGCAACTAGGAAGCTAACCGCAACACATGGTTAGGGAGAATCAATATAGTAAAAATTGCAATCCTGCCAAAAGCGATTTATAGATTCAATGCTATGCTGATAAAAACCCCAACCTCTTTCTTCAGAGATATAGAAAAAATAATCTCTAAATTTATTTAGAAGGGCAAAAGACTTCAGATAGCCAAAACTATTCTAAGTAAAAACTCCTACTCAGGAGGTATGACCATGCCTGACTTCAAAACATACTACAAAGCCATAGTAACGAAAACAGCATGGTACTGGCATAAAAACAGAAAGACAGATCAATGGAACAGAATTGAAGACCCAACTTTAAATAAAAGTAACTTCACTTATTTGGTCTTTGACAAGGGGGCCAACACTGTTTGTTGGGCCAAAGATAGCATCTTCAACAAATGGTGATGGACGAATTGGATAAACATATGTAAAAAAAATGAAAATTGACCCACTCCTTTCACAGTGCACAAAAATCAACTCCAATGGATCAGAGACCTTAATATAAATACGGTAACCCTGAACACCCTGGAAGAAAAAATAGGAGGAACTCTACATGAAATAGGAGTAGGGAAAAATTTCCTGAGCAAATCTCCAGCAGCCCAGGAAATACAACAAACACTTAACCAATGGGACCTGATCAGGCTCAAAAGCTTCTGTACAGACAAACAAACCATACTCAGAGCCGATAGACCCCCTTCAAATTGGGAAATGATTTTCGCAAGCTACAACTCAGACAGAGGCCTAATTTTCAGAACCTACAGAGAACTCAAAAAAAATTAATAAAAAAACCTGAAATGCCCCCTCAAAAATGGGGTACTGATCTCAACAGAGAATTCACAGAGGAGGAAACACAAATGGCCTTGACTCATCTAAGAAAGTGCTCAGCATCCTTAAGCATCAAGGAAATGCAAATCAAAACCACAATGAGATACCATCTTACCCCTGTCAGAATGGTAATCATAAGGAAAAATGGCATATCAAAATAGGAAAAAATGGTCTGACTTCGAGCAGATATTATTAAGCGAACACTCAAAAGAACAGAGAATTGAATGCCGCATACTCTCCCTCATATGTGGTCCTTAACCAGGATAACCGTTTTCTTTATGCAGACTAGTAGAAAGAATTGAGAGGTTATGAATGAGGTGTAAGGGAAGGGGGGAGGGAAATGGCTTAAGCATGAGGCTAATCAAAATTAGGTTCAAAAATATAAAATCCTCAGGAGCATACTGTAACCTAAAGAGTAATAAGTAGTGGGCGTCAATTGGTAAGAGCGGCCTTGAGTAGTAGCAGAGAATGTCTAAATCTTTGAATAATTGAGCCATCTGACAGCCCTGGGTCCCAGCCACTGGTTCCTTCCCTCACTGAGCTGTTGACCAAAGTGATCCATGATGTTACAAAAACAAGACAGAATTCTGTCAAGGCTCTTGAATGCCCTCCCCAGGCCTGAGGCAATTCCCTGTTCCCGAAGAAACCACAAAATGCCATCGATCAGCATCAAGAGGCCCTTCGTGGTCTGGAATGGTAACAAGCCCCCAGATGGCAGTTAGTGCAATGCTGGAAGGTACTACACTAGCTGCCAGTGGAAGCTGATCAACAACAGATGGAGTAAGCAGACCACTGGCATGAAATACATTCTGCGACCATGAGTAGGCTGACCACACCTCCTACTGGGAGAGAACAGTAAACTAAGAAAGGGGCACTTGTGCTTGGCGGAGCCTGGACCTGAGAGAGACTATCAACAGCTATTAAATTCGGCCAAATACTCCACTCTGTGTGGGGTAACCCTTGATTGGAACTGGGGATTCAGGGCGATATGCACCGGTTCCCATACTCTTGGGTTCTCAAGAAAAGATGCACTATGCAATTGACTGACGGGGAGGCTACCAAAAATAGAAGCTAGATAATCCAGAATGGTGTGTAATTGTTAACCTATACTGATCTCACTCTCTGATGGAGATTGTGTGTGTATTTTTCATGATACAGCGAGGGAGCTCTGGCCTATATAACCCTACCATCTGACCGCATGCAGAAAGCTGAGATCCTGGCAAGAGATGAGCCACCACAGTCATATCGTGGAGGATCCATAGGGATCCCTGCAGAGAATGACAGGATGAACAAGGGACCCACAGCCATTCAGTCAACAAAGGATAAGCCAGTGAGACAGAAACTAACGATTCTTGACACCCAAACCCTGAAGCTCACAACATTAAAGCATCCTTAATACTCACCCACCACAATTCAGGGACCTATGCGGAAGAGGGGGTGGAAAGAATTTAAGATCCGTGTTGGGGGAGACTATCCAGAAGCATGGCACCCTTCAGTATCAACACACTTGGGTCAGAGAACCCGGCTGAAGAGTGGGCTATCCATGGTCCCCTACCACAGAGGCTGATACAGACAGCCCACAGAGAAGGATATCCAGCTGACTGGGGATGGGGAAGGGGGGCAATGAGGAATTGGGGATAACAACTCATTGTGTGCCCACTAAACAATGTAACTCATTATGGACAATAAAAAAAAAGATGAAAGGATAATTTGAGAGAAATTCTTTTCTCCATAGCTTTAGAAATCTGAGAAAGATATATATATATATATATTCATAGCATTGGCTTCCTCTTTGAATTATGAAGTATGATGTGAGGAGACTTTATCTTTTAGGTAAAGTGAATTTCTCTTCTTCATTGCCACCAAGGTTATAGTTCAAGATCAGTCTACACCTTGTGCATGCTCACTTTGTTTATTGTTTACTCATTACTAGATCCATCCATATCCCTGGTATACTCATAAAATCTTGCTTCAAAGTCTTATCTTGTCCCTTGATCTTTACATAATATTTATCATGTATGGATGAGTTTTACATGAACACATATTAGAGATTCCAATGATTTTAAATTTGTCTTATGTTTTAAGGAGAAGTAATCATAGCTGTACACCATAAAGTGGTTTGGATGTGGTGACTTTCTAGCCATCTTTTTATGGCAGGGAAGAGTAAGAACATAAACGCAAACCTCAAAGGCCTAAAAGGGTCTTCCTAACGGTAGTGTCTTACATGTTAGGAAATGTATGAACAGTTAGGCTTCCATAGTTGCCCAGAAGATTTAGGGAGTGAGTGGCATCTTGACAGCTACTGGATGATTTGCATTCAGGTAGAGCCTGAGCATATAAAAGCACCATGCTCCAGCTTTCCAGGAAAGAAAATAGGCCCAAGACAGCAGGTAGAACAAACCAAATAGTTGGGCCAAAACACAGGAATAAGGAATGGGCCTATCTGTGGGAGTCTGGTAATTACTGTAGTTCTAGGGACCTGCATGTAGAGCCATCAGGTGTGCTTTTCTTGAAGACATCTTTAAAGGCTTCTACATCTGTTATGGGACAAGGAAGTATTCATTAGGGACTAGATACTGGGAAGTCCTAGATTTGTTTACATCATTTTGAATTTTTGGACTGTAGATATTTTAAGTCACATAACTTTGTCTAATCACCTGCAAATTTCATTTGGCCAGAAAGGAGAATTTTCCTGTGTGAGTACTCACTGGATCACTACACTACACTATATCAGTTGAATACACTTCAGATTTTATATTAGTCAGGGTTCAGTAAGGTTGCAAAAATCTTGTCAGTTATTTTAACAGGATAAAACCCGTACCTAGGTGTCATGGTTTGATCCAGGTGTCCCACACAAACACATGAAAGTGTTCTGATAGATCGATCCTCAGCTGATGGCAATTCGGGAATTAGAACCTCACTAGAGCTGTGTTGTTGGGGCGGGCTTTTGGGGGTTATAAGCCAGCTTTCCTTTGCCAGTATTTGGCACACCTTCCTGCCGCTGTTTGCAGTGCTGTGGCAGAGGTGATGTCCAGCCCTCTGCTCATGCCATCATTTTCCCTGCCAGAATGGAGTCTCCCCTCGAGTCCGTAAGCCAAATAAACCCATTCCTCTACAAGCCACTTTTGTTTGGGTTCTTCCTTCGCAGCAACTAGAAAGATGACCACAACACTAGGTTAAAATGCTTTTTAACATTTAACAAGATATTGAGAAAAGTCTAAAGAATCAAGGAAAGAGAACGGATGTGAAGTAACATCCACCCATGGGGTAAGGAAAACAAACAGAAGTTAGTATTTTTAATATGTATTCTTAAAATTTAATTTCTCATAGGAGAGTCTCCCTGGATTTGAAGCCCAGCTCTTTGGGGTGTCTGACTCTGGTGTTTAGGAGAGGAGTACAATGAAGCTTATTATGCAATGACAAGGAAAACTGCACACTGCATTCAGCTGCTGCCATGGGATGGCACTTTCCACCGCAGTGGTGAAGACCTAGAGAAATCCTCTGGGGAAGCAGAAGGAAAAGAGCCAGTTGCTCCTCTTCTTCTTTCCCTTTAGTCCCCTTATAGGTCCTCAAAAGACTTTAGTCAGAAAAGTGGCAATGTGACTGTCAGAGGCCCAGCCCCCACATCACAAACTGAGGGATGGAACCTAAAGTGCTCATGCATTTTCTTTTTCTGGGTGATTTCAGATTTACCAAATGTATTGATTAATAATGTGCATGTGTTTGGTTGCATCTATTGATTGCTTTATCAATTAAAAACAAAGTTCATAGCCCATGGTTCTTTATCTCAATATTGTCTTGATAGCATATCTAGATTGCCCACTAAATGTGAACTTACAACTTCATAGAAGTGACTTTTAAGCACAGAGTCTCTGTGTGCAGTAAGTCACTTCCTTTTTCCAGTTAGCGCCAATTCATGCTTTCTTTGACAATTTCTGATTCTGTTGCCTAAATCCAAATGTGGATCCATTTTAGACAGCAGCCTACTCTCTACCCTCTGATATTTGACAGTGGGAAATGAACATATGGTCATCACAGTACATCTCTGTCTCCAGTGAGGTCAGAGGGGTAGTGTATTAGTCATGGTTCTCTAGAGAAACAGAACCAACAGAATGAATCATAGTTCAAAAGAGGGGGATTTATTGAATTAGCTCAAAACAATCCCACCATTTCAGTCTTCAAGCCCAAGATTCAAGAAACAGGTAGCCACTGAGTCCATGAGGCTGGATGCCTCAATAGTCCAATCCAGCACTGATGGGCTAAAGACTTCCTGGGGAGCCACTGTTCTTCAGTTCAGGATGGAAGGCTGAAGAAGCTTCATTCCAATGGCAACAAAGAGATGCACAACAAGCCCTGCAGCCAGGCAGGCAGGAAGGCAAGGGGAGAGAGATTTCTTTCTCCTTTATATAGCCTTAGGGCATGGTTTTATAACCATATCCCAGACTTGTTGGCTTCCTGAGTCTCTGGAATTTTCTTCCTGCACTGCCTTCCCTGAAAAGAATGTCTGTTTATAGGTTCCCTGAGCTTCCTTATATCCTGCCCCCTTCAGAGAGGCTGTCTTCCTGTGAATAGCATCAACAACCCACTAAAAAGGTCAAGTTGACAACAAAACTTAACTATCACACAACCTCAGGCATCCTTTCCATTGTCTCAGTGCAAATCTATAATTTGATGTAATATCATTTATTAATTATTGAGGCTATTTTCTGTGTTAAAGGAATCCTGTTCATAGTTCTTGCCTATAAATATATATTAAAATGCATTCCTTATGTTGTCTTCTAGCAGTTTTAGAATTTTGGGTCTTAAAATAAGGTCTTTGATCCACTTTGAATTGATATTTGTATAGGGTGAAACATATGTAATAATTTTCTTCCTCTGTATTTAGATATCCAGTTTTATCAGTACCATTGTTGTATATGCTGCATTATTTTTCACTGAATATTTTTGGCTCAAATTTTTGAAAATTAGATGGCATGCGCTCTGATAAATAATCCCCTAATCATTCTCATGTGGACAATCATAATTAAACAGTGGGTCATACACAAGCATGCCTAGACACATGCAAGGAAAAAAGACATTAAAGTAAAAGTGGGACTAGTTGGGAAGAAAATAGAGAGAGGGTCAAAAGTAGGTAAAGAGAGGAGATTATGATCAAAATATACTTTTTGCATTTATAAATATATTCAATAAAATTGAAAATGAAAATAAAAATATTAGTTTACCAGGGCTCTGTGGGCTTATTTCTGGGTTCTTTATTCTGTTCCATTGGACTATATGTCTGCCTTTGTGCCAGTACAACACTGTCTTTGTCACTGTCACTCTGTAGTATTATTTGAAGTAAGGTATTGCTATACCTCCAGCTTTATTCATTCTCCTTAGGATTTTGTATTTCCATATGAATTCTTGTATTGGTTTTTTGAAGTTCTGTGAGGAACTTCATTGGGAATGTGATGGAGAGTGAGTTGTATTGGTAGATTACTTTTGGTAACATAGACACTGATATAAAGACTCACTAAACTGCACAGGCTGCCTAAAACTGTTAATCCTTTCCTGTTAGACAGCCAAGTAGCTAGGATTCCAAACCTGTACCATCAGGCCCAGGTGTTTGCAATCACATTGCAAACTCAACAAAGAGGAGGCATATATTTTGGTCTGGCCACAGTGACAACTAATTGCATTTAATTCCAAATGTTCCATCAAATAATAGTTTTATCCTACAGGATTGGATCTACATTATATATTCAATATTAATCCCTATGTCATACTGTGTTGTGATATAGGTGAATGTATACTATGTTGGATGATGGGGAAAAAAGCATCTAGTTTCCTGGGTATCAGACAATTTATGTTCATTTGCATTCCTGTGATCTGCTAAAACTTGAAGCCATTCTTTTTCAGAACTACATGTGATGACACTTACTTCAAGTTTTAAGAGTACCACCATTGTCAGTTGGTTGGCTGAACTGTTGGAATTGCCTGTAAAAGTTGGAAATGACTAATTTAGATCATGCCCATGTGAGCCAAATGGAAGCTATAGCAGGATATAGAGATAAGAGCAAATAAAAGTTTTTGATTTGTTGATATGGCATTACAAAGAAACGCTTTAAGACAGAAATGGGGTGGTGAGAATAAGACTTCCAGAAGAGTATAATTTTCTCTGTGCATTTCTCTGCCTCATGACAATATTATCTGAGAGGAAGCAGTACAAATTAAAGCATAGTTGATCTCTGAAGTATTCTGGGTGAGCAGAGTGATCTTTCATAAAACATTGTGATAGGGTGCTTGAGGTCTCTAGGTGATGATTTCTAAAGCTTATGAGACAATGTGAATCCGTGTTGGAAATACAAGTGTATATCATTCAATAAATGGGACCAAATTAAATTTTCCTTTCTTTTATGGAGGGGCACAGGTGAAATAAAGAAGATTTTGTCATCTGGAGCCACACTCTAAAACAAGTGAAGTCTCATTTATTTATTTTGTGGAGGAGCAACATGGTTTGCCCAGCAATTTCAAGGTGAATGACTCATTCACTGAAAATCATTACTTATGTTGACTTTGTGCTTAAACTTGTTCTAGAGGAAGGTCATGCTCTGTGTCCAAGAATAACTTTTCCACTATAAAATATGGGCTTCAGCTACTTACTCTATTTTGTAGATGATAAGATATCCATGAAGCTAGGATCATTGCCCAATACCTTTGAGGTTCTTTTTTTTATTGTCCATAATGAGTTACATTATTTAGTGGGCAAACAATGAATTGTTATCCCCAATTCCCAGATGCTCCCCCTCCCCCATCCCCAACCAGCTGGATATCCTCCTCCGTGGGTCGTCTGGATCAGCCCTTGTGACAGGGGACCATGGATAACCTAGTATTCAGCCAGGTTCTCTTGGCCCTTGTATGTTGTTACTGAGGGGTGCCATGCCTCTGGATAGTCTCCTCCACCAAGGCTCTCACAATCTTTCCGCCCCCTCTTCTGCACAGTTCCCTGAGTCGAGGTGGATGAGTATTAAGGGTGCTTTATTTTTGTGATCTTAGGGGCCTTTGTGTCAAAAATCATTGGTTTCTGTCTCACTGGCTTATCCTGTGTTGCTTGAATGGCTGTGGCTGTGGGTCCCATTGTTCATCCCATCCTTCTCTGTGGGGTTCCATATGGATCCTCCACGATATGACTGTAGTGGCTCCTCCCTTGCCAGAATCTCAGCTATCAGCCTACGGTCAGTTGCCTTTGTGGTTCTTGGTTTCCTGGAGTTGGAGTCTCACACTGCTTCTGGAGCTTGCTGAATTCATGAGCCCTAGCAATTATCTGATCTCTGCTCTCAACAGGACTGAGATTACAGGTATATGTGGCATTGCTCAGCTTTCTTTTTAAACATAGACACTTGGGAATCAAACTTAGGTATTCTTAGACCCTCTTAGGCCCTCATGCTCACACATGAAGTACTTTTAGCTGCTGGAACATCTTTCTATCCTCTTGACTTTTTAAATTATGTTATTCCTAACCCCTTAACAGTGGCAGGTCATAGTTAGCAATCAATAAATAATGGGGAAAACTGAAGTGTATGTTGACCATGAAAGCCTATTAGGTCTTAAGATAGGAAACATATTTCACAGAACCAGAGAACCATATCCCCACATATCAGTCACTTAAAAAAAAAAAAAACACCACCATCTGCCAAGCAATTTATCCAGCTTGGGTTAGACTCTCCTGCTCCAAAGTTTGTGTCATGCCATGTTAAATCATTGGGTCCCCAAATCTATGATGGTTCGTTTTGTGTGCTGTTGTTTTCCTCTATTTTCTTGAGAAGAAGGTTGCTCTAATCATAGATGCTCCAAGAAGGACTAGAAGACACGTGGGATAAGAGGTATTACCATGATCATATAGATTATTTTATACACTAGAATCTCACCACTTAAATGAATAATCAATTATAATTCTATACCATTTCAACAACTGTTTGATCTACAGTTCTAAGCACTGATACAAGGACTTTACTAAACATATGATGTCTATTTTTAAATAGAACAAAATGGTTATAGTTTAAGAATAAGGAAAAAAAAGATCAGTGGAAGAGAAGTCTGAAATTAATTCTTGTCTGATGATTTCAGCATTGTTCCTGGGAAGTAACCAAGCTTTCACTCAAATGTTAGAGACAATTTCTGTTTATATATCCTCTAGCACATTGGTGTAGTGCAGAGATGGGAAAATTGACATGGAGCTGATTGCACCTTGGTGAGAAATCTTATAAGTAACAAATCCATCCGAGGTTTGACTGCCAGGCCTTAAAGCCATACACCCAGCTGGTCCATAGAGACCTCACTTGGGTATACATTGCTGTGGATCAGAATCTAACATTTCATAATAATAACAGCATCATTGCCAAAATAATAACATGTGAGTAGCTGCCAAACGTTTATTCAGCTTTAAAAATAGAATGATGACTGGGGACGAAGTGACAGACATGATCGCAGGATGAATTCTAAGCTTTGCACTTATCCTTGCTAATTGATTATACTGCTCATACACATATTTTACCTAAATTAAAAGCATTCAAAGACTCAATACTGAATGCTTGGTTAAAATTAGTATTGGAAGAGCAATAAGAAAATAGCAATCACATACTGCTTGTTATTATCTTTTTGAATATATGGCGACAGGCTTCTAGTGAGGTTTATGAATATTTTCACATGTCTTTACTGAGGTACACCTCCAACAGCTATCTAGTTTGCTTTCTTGAAATCTACTCCCTTAATTTTTGTATACTAATGGTTCCTCATATTTTAAAATTATGAGAGGCCTGCTTGTCTAGTTGGGGAAAAAATAGTCTGGATATTAAGTGGAGTTCTTCTGTGATTTTTTGAGACTTTTATGGTACATGAAATTCTGGAAGGAAGCAGAAATCAGGGGCACTGTGAGTTTTTAGCTGGGAACTGTCAGTTCCTCTTATGCACTTTTTTTAAAGAGGTTAACCTCATCCCTGTCTCTACATACTTTATAGTATCTAAAAAGGAATTAGTACAATAGAGCTATAACAGTTACTTTCTCATTGATGTGAACAAAAACCTGACCAAGAGCAACTTATGAAAGGAAGAATTGTATTTTGGCATACAATTTTGAGGGTAAGTTTCCTGCTGGGAAAGGCAGAGTAGCAGAAGCATGAAACAGAGAGAGTCACATTGTGCCAGATTCAGGAAGTAGAGGATGAACAGCTAGTCTGTAGATGGTAGTTTCTTCTGAATAGTTCCTGTAAACCCTGCCCTCTGAATTTGCCTGCTTGCTGTCTTTTGTCCTGGGACTCTTTGTTTCTTAAACCTGTATGTATGTATGTGTTTGGCCTCCAGCTCGAGGCTGCAGATTATATATTCTTTTCTGTGCAGGAAGTTTCCGTGTTTATGGAACTTATGGCTTTATTGTTATGGGTGGGTCTGTCAGCAAGCCCACTGTTTTAGGTTACATGATCACTAACTCTAAGAAGGAATATTCAAGAAGATATGGTATTAATAATACAGTACATGGAAAACGAGAATTTTGAAGGGTTTTTATAAGAAAAGGTTATAAAATAGGGAAATAGAGAAAATTCAAATCTCCCTGACCAGGAAAAACAACTTAATTTGAATTAGAACAAAAGCTTCAAGGCCAGAGCCCTCTCACCCCCACATACCTGCCTGAGAAGGGGGGATGGGCTAAGTCCAAGGCCACTAAAGAAAAGAAATAGACTGATTAAGCAATCAGGAATTCTATCACTCCAAAGACTGACATTAGAAAAAAAAAAGATTAAAAAGATATCAAGAGTAAAATTTGTGAAGGCCTCTTAACTTAATATAGAGGAAATACTTAGGCCAGATCTGAGGGGGTCTTATGAAAACTCTTCTGCCTCTATAGTAATGCCAGAAGTATGGGACCTGAGAAGCGGAAACAGGCTGCAATGCAGCTTTCACTGTGAGGTTTATGCTATTTTGCTGTGCTTCTCAGGGGC
>PVHP010048748.1:0-12412 GCA_004024765.1 Zapus hudsonius
TGTGTGTGTGTGTGTGTGTGTGTGTGTGTGTGTGTGTGTGTAATGCACAGCATGCTCACCCAGATCAAGATGCAGGTGGAGGCTTGGGGGAAGAATACCGTGAATCCCTCCAGAGCACTTTCCACAGTGCTGAGGCCCACATGGCCAAGAGGAGTGTGAAGTCCAAGATCTATTGTAACCTGTCTGGTGAGCTCGTTTGGACAACCTAACTCATCGCTAAATGACATGGAACATACATTAGGAGTTGAGGATTTTGTACTCTGTACATGTTGAAGTAATACCTCATGCATTTGAGGGCTTCTGGGCATGCAGTTAAAGGTACTTGAAAAGGCCTTTGACAGACCAGAAAGGAAAGAATGATTGGTAATGGATCCTAAACTGTGTGAGGAAGATGCACCTTCAAAGTTCATGTAGAGTTGAGTTATACCTGATAAATATTTGAGGTCAAAATTTTCCTTGTTCAATTATTTTGTACCATGCTAATGAAAGCATTCATTTGCTTGAAAAGAAAAAATAAGAAAAGAGCTCAAGTTCAGAGAAGGAATTTGAACTCTGGAAAACAATCATGAGCTACCTCAAGATTTATAAATACTATGTGTGGCATTGTTGAAGAGTTTTAAATACCCAAGTTTTCAGTGATTTTTAAAAATATTAAGATAAAATATTATTATATTAATATTTGTTATCAGGTTGGTTTCAATCTCTCTTTCACCAGGTAATCTACCATGTATTTTTAGATAATAGCCATCAAAAGACATTTCCAAGTTATCGCTTCCTGATCTCTGTACTGTCTCCAGGGTTATATTTTATTCTAGCTATCGGAATACTACGAGTTCCTGGAAGATTACTGATGAGAGCTCAATGATACCACCTCTGCCTGTAGTCATGTGACTTTTCCTTCTCAGAGTCAGTTCCTCCTTTTATCAAACTGCCTGGATAGAGATGCCACTGTCTTTTGGTCCTAGAGTCAGTTCACTGGCCTTAACATGCCACGTTATTTCCCACAATGCTCTCTGCGGCACCAACACAAGTAGAAGAGCAGCTGATCATCACCAGGGAGCAAATCTTTAAAGTGCATGGTCCTTCATTCAATTCCCAACAAGTATTTAATTAAATAATAGAAATTATTAATACAAAATAAAAACAATAAAAATAAAATGGAAAATAAAGACAGAGTACAAACTTCATTTTTATGTTTTTTCTTAACATTTTAAATTGTGATATATTTATTATCCATAATTAGATACATTGTATGAGCAAATCTTATGATGGTACCCCCATTTCCCTCCTCCCTGTCCCCAACCCACTGGGAGCCCTCCTTGGTGGGTATACTGGATCAGTCCATGGGGTAGGGGGTTATGAATAGCACAGGAGGTAGCCAGGTTCCCCTCCACTTTGTGTATTGTTGCTGAGGGGGGCAATGTCTCTGGATATTCTCCCCCACGATGGCTCTTACAATCTTTCTGCCCCCTCTTCCACTCAGTTCCCTGAGTCATGGTGGGTGAGTTTTGAGTTTGCTTTATTCTTGAGATCTTAAGTGTCTCTGGAATTTCCTTTTTTAAAATTATTATTAGATTCAAAGAAAACTGTTCTGTCAGTATACTATAAAAACATCTTTTTGGGGCTGGGGAGATGGCTCAATTGCTGCAGGTTTGATTCCCCGGTACCCACGTAAAGCCAGATGCACAACGTGGCACATGTATCTGGAGTCCATTTGCAGTGACTAAAGGCCCTGGCATGTCCATTTCTCTCTATCCGTCTCTCTTTATCTTCTTGACTTGCAAATAAATAATTTTAAAAAAGTCTTTTGACATTTGAAATTTAGATAGCTTTATTTAAGTTGAAAACACCAGAAGACTTCATATAGAGTCAAGAAGTCTTTTCTAATCCCTTTACTATGTGCACGATAAAGAGTATTTCTAAGTAAGGAAGAAGCATTTCTATTTTAACAAGACTGTATTTGATATTGAGTTTTCTTCTTTAAGTGGATTATAGAGAATAGATGACAAGTAGGCTATTTACAGAAAACACTTTCTACTTATCAGCCCTGAGGTACACATTGGATGACAGAATAGGCTGGTGTCTCTGAAGCAAAGAGCTTAGTTTTATTTTCTTGCACTTTAAGAATGACTAGGATCTTTATCACCCTCTCTCTCCTGGGAGCTGAACAGTATTTTAAATGACCCATAGGAGCAATTTCACATTCTATGACGAGGAGTACATTTACAGACATACTGAGTGTTATTGTCAGAGGAAGGGGAATAGAGTTTACAAGGTATTATTAAGTATCTCAGTACAAGGGTTGGCTGAGCTGTCTCATGTGCCTGCATAGTAACAGCCTCCTCTTTGTTGACTTTACTTGTTTGCAACAGATGTTCAACTTTGCCACCTATAGAAAATTTCACTTCATTTTTGCACAGGAAATTACAACAGTATCTTTAATGTGATGGAGGCCTTGGTATGCATGCTCGAATTCATCAGAAAGCATCTTTATGCACAGCTGTGCTCTTGTTCTGGGTTTCTAACTGTTCAAAATCTAAACACATTCACTTCATCTCCTAGTCCACACCTCTCAATGTGGTCTTTCAAATACTAGCCCCAGGATCTCCAAAGTATGTTCAGTTCTGCATGTAAGGATGCCTTCATTGCCCACACATTTTGATATTTTGGACAAGCTGATGAGGTCCATGTGTATGGCCAGGTTGCAGTTATCCTGGTATGTGTCAGAGCCCTTGCAGCTCCTAGTGAGTGGCACAAAGGAGACATGTAGTATGTTTACTTTGAAGCTTCATGGCAATTGAGCTGATGCCCCACCACACTAGCTTTATGAACTTGACTAGGTAATTCATGTAAGTGGAATCATCATTTAGTTTTTGTACTTTTATGGGTGCTTATTTTACTTAGCATCATATCCTTGAGGTTTATCCACCATATTGTAACATATATCCGATTTTGTTTTTCAAAGATAAATAACACTTCATGACATGCACACGTTGATGCTTGTATATTCATTTACCCATTGGTGTACACTTGAGTTGCCCTCACCTTCTTGTTACTGTGAAGAAAATGCAGCAATAAATAGGCTGCAGGAGTGCTGTTTTGTTGTGTTGGTGCTGGAGATTGAACCCAGGGCCTTGCTCATGCTAGGCAAGAACTCTACAACTCAGCTGTATATGTAGTGATTTTTTAAAAAAGCTAACTACCAAAATAAGCAACTGGAATTTAATCACATGGGGAAATGGGTGTGTGTGTGCTGTGGATTTTATAATACTGTATTCATTCATTGAGGACTGCTTGGAAAGGTACAGATTTCCTCAAACTTCTATGCTAATTAATTAAGTGGACAAATTAACATTTTGTAGTTCTGGCTAAAGCTCTCAGGCCTGAGAGGAGTAGGGGGAGGGGGAAAAAGGGGAGGAGGGGAAGGGACTGTCTCATCCAATGGTCTTGAGTTCAGCCCAAGTTGGAGCAGAAGTCTTTTATCAGGAAGGGAGATTCTGTTATGAGGAAAGTGGGTAGAGTTGCTACAATATTCTTTTTATATTTAGAAGATAAGGAAGGAAGTCACACTCCAAGGGAGCTATCAACATTGATCTTAGTTCTAGGAGAGTAAGAGGATTTGGGCAGAGTTAACGGTCAGGAATAAGGGGCCCGATGACATGAATCACTCCACAGTCATGTCTTTCTCTTAGCTACTTTGTACAGTTAAAAAAAATCTTTGAGATTCACTAGTAGGAGATACACAGTTACCATCTCTCTCTGTGGAGAGTGACATTAAAAAAAAAAGTTTGTAACTATCTCTTTGAGCATATGGATCCTAATAAGTAACGACTCCTTTTACCACCTGCTTTTTCTGTTTTCTGAATCCCTAGGTGGCTTCACCACAAAGCCTGGGAATTAGAGCTGCTAAATTTCCTGAACAGCTAAAGAAGATTGAAGTTACTTTGACAATCCAGGAGAGAAAGATACCAGTGCGATATTGTGATGGCTTAAGAAATTCATTAAAAAAGTAATTTTATGGTCTATGTATGTGTGTAGGGTATGTCTTTTCTCCAATGCATGTTTTTAGTATATTTGTGCTGGATGTACACGAATGAGTATTCTTTTCTGGGCTGTCTATTTTATTTTATTATTTTAATGTGTAGAAACTGTGTATATATAAGTCATGTGTTGGTAACATCATTTCCCTCCTCTCTGCCCCCTTTTCACTGAGGGCTCTCCTCAGTGGGATTGCTGGTATGCTCCATGGGATAGAGGGCTATGAGTTGTTTGAGCAGTAGACAGTTATGTGTGTGGGGGGAATCTTTCACCCTGCTCTTCCACAAAGTTCCCTTAGCCATGGTGAGTGAGTTTTAAGTCTGTTTAGTGTTGAGCTCTTAGCAGCCTCTGGATTTCTGCTTTGGAACATTTGAGTGTCCTTGGTGTCTGTCTCCATCACCCTGGCACAGATTGTTGAGCTCGCTGTGGAAGCAGCACTCTTCTCATCTCTCCACTTCCTCTGTGGTTTCACCAGGGCCTTAGCTGCTGTGTTAGGGTGTTCATCTCCTGCCAGGGAGTCAGCTATCATTTCTGTTCTTGATAGAGATGAGTTGTCCACGGTTGTCGCTGCCTTATGGAAAATAAAAACAGATTCTCCAATGGAGAGAGAGATCAGCGTAGGTTAAATGTGAAAGTATTGTTAGTTTGGCAAGATTATAATGGGTGTGACCTTTATTTAGGCCCCTGGTTAGTGGAAGCTTCCCCATGGGATCTAGATTCTTGGTTTCTATGGGAATTTACATTGGATCCCAGTTCCAGCTAAAGGTTCCTTGCCACTGAGCAGATCTCTTAGCCAATCAGAGAGCCCTTGATTACCCACCTAGGTTGAGTGCCACTATTGCACAGATGTGTACTTATTGTCATGCTGGTCGCTATCATATAGCACTGGTCTCTGCTTTCTCCCAACATTGTTGGCCACTCTACCCTGGCAAATCATGTGGTGCATTCCAGCATCACACAGGCTAACCATCTGGGAACTGGCTTCCTTCCAGATTCCAGCTGGGTCTCTTGATGTTGTGTGACAGCAGCCTGTGGTGTCTTCAGCAATAGGGTCTTATCTTTTACTTCGATCAAAAAAAAATCAATTGCTTTGACAGAAGCCTGTCTTGTTTTGAATACATCATAAGTATCTTCTATCAATAGCTCAGCGTGAGTAGTAACTGATTCCTGAGCCAGAGCCAAATGAATTAGGGTGAGGTGTCATCACACCCTCTTCAGGGCCCTTCTCACCAGACAACACCCTCATATTCCTTTGGAGGGTTATATCCTTCCTATTGTCCAAGAGTAAGGATTCTATGGAATGAATTCACTTTGGATTTAGCTTTGTGTATATCTCATCCCACCCTCATTCCCTGCCCTCAAACACTTCTATCCCTATTATCTTGCTCTCAAGTTGCATGTCAGGTTTGCTTGCTATTCAAGCTGAACCTTGTTAGGAACCACAAATGAGGGAGAATATGTAACATTTGTCTTTCTGTGCTTGTGTGAGTTCACTGAGTATGATCTGTTCCAAGTCCATCCACTTTCCTGCAAACTTCATTATGTCATTTTCCTTACTGCAGAGTAGAATTCCATTGTCTATATGTACCATATCTTTAATATCCATTCATCCAGCAATGGGCATCTGGGTTGATTCCAGACCTTAGCTATGGTGAATTGAGCAGCTATAAACATGGGTGAGCAAATGTCTCTGTATTGAAGAGAGGAGCCTTGAGGGTAGATGCCCCATAGAGGAATAGATGGGTCAGTTGGAAGCTCTATTTTTATCTTCTTCAGAAGCCTCCATATTGATTTCCATAGTGGTTGTATAAGTTTGTACTCTGATGAATAATGAACGGGGGTTCCCTTTTTCCCTGCATCCTCATCAACATCTATTGTTAGATTTTTATTAAATATCTTTATTATCCATAATTAGATACATTGTATGAGCAAATCTTATGATGGTACCCTCATTTTCCTCCTCTCTGTCCCCAATCCACTGGGGATCATCCTCAGTGGATGATGGCTATTCTGGCTGGAGTAAGGTAGAATCTCATAGCTGTTTTGATTTGCATTTCCCTTATGATTAAGGATGTTGAATATTTTCTTGAGTGTTAGCCATTTGTATTCCTTCTTTTGTGAATTCCTTGTACAGTTCGCTGCCCCATTGTTTTGAGTGGGGTGTTTTATTTTTTTTTATTACTTAATTTTTTGAATTCTTTGTAGGTTCTAGATATTAGGCCTCTGTCCATGGTGTAGTTGGCAAAGATTTTCTCTCAATCTGATGGTGGTCTGTTACCTCTGTATGACTGTCTGTATAGAAGCCTTTTAGCTTCATGAGATCCCATTGGTTGAGTGATTGTTGAATTTCCTGGACTACTGAGGTTATGTTCAGGAAGTTTAATCCATTTGGAGTGGATTTTTGTGCATGGTGAGAGGATTGGGTCTAGTTTCATTATTTTTCATGGAGTTCAGAGGGTTCTTAGCAGTAGCACCTACCCCTCTTCCCCCACCATTCCCCAGATGAGTGGATTGTGGAGTTCACATCAACACTCCCATGCAGGCATGTGTCTGATATCTCCAAGCTCACTAATTGGGGTAGATGTGAGGCACAAAGGGGGCATTGGTAGGTGGGTGGGGTGTGTGTGTAGGGTGGTGAGTTGATCAATGTCTTATTTCTTCATTTAGCTTTTTTTTTTTTTGAGTTTGAGCCAGATTGGAATGGGAGAGTGTTGTATCCACCAAAGCGCAGGTTGTGTAGATTATAAATGCACCAGACACTTTGCCTGGTGACAGGTACTAGAGATATGATTGGAGGTGGGGAGCACTGCAGTGGGTGCAAAGGCCCCAAACCCTTCACACCCCTCCCCAACTCAGTGTGCACAGGTACCTATCACACTGTTCTGTTCTGTTGTCCAGAAACACAGGTCCCAAACTCCCCATGCCCTTCACTCCCTTGAGTTCGCACATGGCCCCAAACATGCAGGGCCCTTCAGCCACCTGGAGTGCACAGGCTCCAAACACGTTGGTGCCCCTAGAGCACAGGCGCCAAACATGTCACACTCCTCATCAGCCTGGGTGCACAGGCCCCCACCACACTGCTGCCCAGAAAGCATAGGTCCCACCCTTATCTTGCCCCTCACCATGTAGAGCACTCAGGTCTCAGACACACTGGCTCCAAACATGCTGACACCCCAAACATACCATGCCCCTCACCCACCCCAGGTACACTGGCACCTAACACAATGGCACCCCCAAAACACAGGTGACCTCACCACACTCTTCACCTGTGTGTAGAACATGGGACCCAAAACCCTGCCGTTGTTGGCCCCAAACACTTCAGGCCCCTCACCAGTCCACGGTGAACAGCTCCTTTAAGTTTTTTGACTTTGTGAGATCAAGAGTCTGCTTGGAAAGCCAAAGCTCCAGCAGGGCGAGGCCCTTAGCTCTTCCCAGCCAGCTGCCAGAGCTTTTCGGTAGCTGATTCTGTGGGAGCCTCAGCTATCTGGCTGGTTGTGTGACAAAGCTCTGAGATTCTCTTCTTCTTGGTTGGGGTTAATAATTTGTTACACACCTTTACTTTTCAGTAGAAGAGTACATTGTGCTATTTTTCTGCCCTTTTCTCCTCCAGGCTGCTTTGATATGGCTACTACACTACCATCTTAAACAGAAGTCCTGGGGCTCCCTCTTTTTTAAATTAATTAATTAATTTATTCTTTGGAATTTTCATAAACACACGTGCACACACACATAGATGTATATAGACCCATCATATTTTCCTTCAAATCCCACTGAAATAATTTTTTTCTTAAACTTTTTATTGAAAACTTCCATACATATAGATAAGGTACCATGATCATGATCACCTCCCACTACACTCCCCTTTGCCACTATCAAATCTCTCCTCCACTGACCCTCACCTACATCATTTCACCCCCAGTATTCTGCCTCTCTACTTTCATATCTACTATATACTCACCATAAGACCTCCTTCTCTTCCTTCTCTCATAATCCTTTTTTGGCTTCCTGGTCTCTACTATTGACTTTTATTCCAACTCACGTACAAATCTAATCATTTAGAATCTAGGATCTACTTATGAGAGAGAACATGTGGCATTTGACTTTATGATCTTGGGTTTCCTCACTTAGTATAGTCTTTTGCAGATCCATTCATTTCCCTGTAAAATTTACAATTGTTTTTCTTTGCAGCTGAATAAAACTCCATTGTGTAAATATACCACATCTTCATTATTCATTTACCAGTTGATGGGCATCTAAACTTTCTATTTAATTTCCTATTTATTGTGAATAAAGAAGCAATAAACATGGATGAGCAAATACCTTTATAGTAATAAGTAGAGTCTTTAGGGTATATGCCAGGAAGTGGTATAGCTGGGTGTGATGGTTAAGTTTTATTATCAACTTGACCTGCTTAGTAATCTTGGGTGGTTCTATGAGGTTGTTTACAGGAAGGCAGTCCTCTCAGTAGTGGGCAGGATGTAAGGAGGCTCAGGGAAGCTAGAAATTAATATCCCTTCCTGGGAGGGCAATTCAGGAAGGAAATTCCAGAGACTCAGAACATCAAGTCTGGGGAAGGGTTGCAAGACCCTACCCTAAGGCTATATAATGGGGAAGGAAATCTCTCCCTCCCATGCCTGTTTGCTGTTGTGTGTTTCTCTCTCTCTCTCTCTCTCTCTCTCTCTCTCTCTCTCTCTCTGGTGTTGGTGATGGCTTCTCTCTCCATCTGTTGGACCTGTGAAAGGAGGGCAGCCTCTTTCACCATTATGGAACTTCTCCTGGATCTATAACTTCAATAAATCTCTTCCTCCCATAACTGACTGGTTTGGAGGTTCATCCCAGCAGAGTGTAGCTGACTACACTAGTTTTAGTACCTGGAGTGAGGTTATATTGCTGAGATAAAAATGACCATGTGGATTTTGGTCTTCTGGAATGCACATGCTAGAGGAATGGACATGGATTTGGTACTTGCAATGAAGACACCTTCCAGAGGAGCAAGCCAAATTTTATGGACTATCCTGGTGAGAAAATTGCATTTGGAGGCTTGGCTTATGAACTTTCTAAGGGGAAGGAGAGATTACAGAGAACTTTATGGGAACTGTGTTACTGTGGTCTGTGGATTACTTGGGGGGTCATTATATAATAACATCTATGCAGCTGGGTAGACAGAGTCTGGGGACAGCAGTGAGCCAATGGGCATAGACACCTGGGAGACAGTTGCAGTGAAGAGCTAATTTATTAGGTTGGGGAGGGTTGCTTTTATTTAGAAGGAAAAGGAGAGGCAGGGGCATAAACTGCAAGGGGATTGGTGGGGGCAGAGTGGTCTGTGGATGTTTCATGAAAGGATTGTTAGGGGCCAGCTGCATAGATAAGCTAGAGGGACGTTTCTGTTGCCTGGGCCTTGTTATCACCTTATAGCTGAACTTCAATAAACTCAGGCCTTTAAGTGCCTGGACTCATCAGGGTTTCCTGGGGCCCACCAGGTGGCTTGAGGTTTGGGACATGAAGGAGACAGCCAAAACTACTGCTAGCCTCAGGATGAGATAATCGGGGTTTCAGGCCAGTCTCAACTTTCCTTGAACCCTATGTCCTCTGTGCCTCTCAGCAGGGTCCCATATGTTACTGGAATTTGGATGTGCTCTACTACCCATACCTGGAGAGTTTGATAAGGCTAAATTTAAGCAATGGAGTGTTATGCTTGTCTAATGATATGGAACTGAAAATGTAAGATTTAAAGTCGGAAAAAAACTCAAAGCAATTTTAACTTACTGGCACAGTAAGTTAAGGCTGGCTTTAGGTTACTGAAGCTGCTATTGTCAACACATTAGCAATCCTAATGAAGATAGCCCAACTGATTTCATTGTTTCGATGAAACAATGAAAAGGATGCCTGAAGTGTTTCCACCCAGGAAGGACTTACTTAATGATAGACTATGCAAACTCTTTTGAAAGGAGATAGCCAAAAGGAAGGAACCTGCTCTTCAAGGTTTATTTTGCCTCTGAATTAACAACTTGGCTGTGTTCTACATGCCTGATCTTGCTTTTGGAAGCATGAGAAATGCATGTTTGGAGTGGGTCATCAAATGCACATGGTTTCAGGAGAAGCTGCTGAGATGTGGTACATGGAACAGGGCATGAATTCCCTGACTGGCCAGTGAAGACATTGGAAATATGGATGGTGACTTGCAATGGAGATATTTGGATATACCAGGACTGTGCAAGGGCTACGATGGAGCGCTGTTGGCTCAGGTCGGAAGGTTTCCCCAGCTACTCAGCCAAGCTGGAGGGGTGGAATTGGAAAATCTAGAGACTGTCAGTCACTGGTTGTGATATTGGACTTGAACTGCAGATACTTGATGTTTACCTCATGGTTGTTGAGTTTGCATTAGCCCAGTCTCTCCTTGTTATACCTTATAGCAGTTGGAAATGTTTACTTTGTGCCATTATATGTTAAAAGTATGTAATTTGTTTTGATTTTATAGAACTCACAGTTAAGGAGCTTGCCTCATGTTGGGGAGATTATTATATATTTCCAGTTGTATGTAGGATGGTTCTATCATGTTATTCTATTTTCTAGATATTGTGAATAGAGCAGCAATGAACATAGATAAGTATCTCTTTAGTAGGAAGTAGTGGGCTTCCTACTATGAGAGTTTCAGACAAACTCCATAGACCCCTCCCCTTGAGTGGGAAGTGTCTCTAGCCAGAGTTCAAACCTAGATGCTAAAACTGATTGGTCAGGTATAGACCAAGCAGCTATCTCTCTGACTTACCTGGTGGAGGTTTTAAAAAGGTCACTAAAACAAAGCCTAGTCTCTTTTTCCCACATGGTGTCCTAGGAGGAGGACTTCTGAATTTTCAGGCCTTAGGAAGGCTGAGTTGAGGGGGTAGGGCCTCAAGATTTTTCCCAAATGAACCTTTTTCCTCATGATGGGAGCCCTCTGTTATCTTTCCTTTTCCTGCCTATTTAGTTTAACAGCATAGATTTTGGCTAAAACCTTTCCCATGTGTTCTCCCCACACTGGTGGCTGGAGAATTCTGTAGCTCCCCATTTTCCTTTAAATAAAGTCTTCCACTATACCTTAACCTCTGGTTGTCTATGATTTTAATTCTTTAACTTTATAGCCAAGGATTTGGGTACTGCTTAAAATTTGAGGTGCATTGGAATTTTGCTGGGTGTTATCTAAATTCTAATACCCAGCTCAGCATGCTACACTACTTTGTTCCATTGGTTTATGAGTGTGTTTTACTGCCTGTATGACAGTATTTTAAATCACTTTTTGGTAAATTTGAAATCAGGTTGCATAATGCTCCTGTTGTGTTCTTTGTCCTCAAGATTGCTTTGGCTCTTTACATACAAATATCAAGATTATTTGCTCTAGTCCTGTGAGGAATGCTGTTTTTTTTTTTTTTTGGTTATGGTTAGGTCACATTAAATTTTTGTATCACTTTGGGCATCATAAGCATTTTGATAATATTGAGTCTTCCAATCCATGAACATAGAACATTTTCCATTCTTTATTGTCTTCTTCAATATCGTTCATTAATTTTTAAAAATAGTTTTCACTATAAGATCTTTCATCTCTGATTATATTTATTTCTATGTCATTTATTTATCTGTAACCATTGTAAATGGGGTTGATTTCTTAATTTCAAGTTTAGATAATTTGTTACTGTCATAGAGCAATACAACTGATGTTTTTAAAACCACACATATGCACCATCTACCATTATAATCCCCTCCTGTTGTGGTCAGCTTTCTAGTTGCTGTGCAGAAAGAACCCAAGCAAAAGCGGATTGTAGAGGAATGGGTTTATTTGGCTTACGGACTCGAGGGGAGACTCCATTCTGGCAGGGAAAACGATGGCATGAGCAGACGGCTGGACATCACCTCTGCCACAGCACTGCAAACAGCGGCAGGAAGGTGTGCCAAATACTGGCAAGGGGAGCTGGCTTATAACCCCCATAAGCCCTCCCCAACAACACAGCTCTAGTGAGGTTCTAATTCCCGAATTGCCATCAGCTGAGTATCGATCTATCAGAACACATTCATTTGTTTGTGGGGGACACCTGGATCAAACCATGACAGTCCGCCCCTGGCCCCCACAAACTAATAATCATACAAGATATAAACACAATATGTTCACCTCAACTCTTAAGTCCCCGCAGCTTTCAACTAATCCATAATACCAAAAATAAACCCATAATGGCACAGAACATTCACAATGCAAAACATGAGGCACAGCAAAAACAGATTGACCAATACAAGATTTAAAACAAACAGGGCACCATCAATCTCTAACTCCAAGCTCAATGATTCTTAACCAATAACACAAGTCTCTTGGAGATTCAATTCCGCCCCTCCAGCTCGGCTACTC
>PVHP010048749.1:0-12413 GCA_004024765.1 Zapus hudsonius
CACACACACACACATTTTAAAAGCTGATTGGCTAAAATTAATTAGGATATATACTATCAAAACTGCTCATTTAATAGATGAAAGAAACCAGGAAGCTTAATATGTGGAAGAAGGCTGGAGAGATGATACAGTAATTGAAGATGCTTGCTTGCAACTCTGATGATGGCCCAAGTTTAATTCCCCAGTACTCAGGTAAAGCCAGGTGCACAAAGTGTTGCATGCATTTGAAGTTCTTGTTTACAGAGGCAAGAGGCCTTGGTGAGCCAATATACTCATATATGTTCTCTCTGTCTCAGAGAGAACATATATGAGTATATATGTTAAGTTACTTGTGTTGGCTTTGAACTTACCCTACAGGCCAAGCAAGCCTTGACCTCATGATCCTCCTGTCTCCTCATCAGGAGAATCATGAGTTAGTATGGCTAGTGTGAGACCCCAGCATGTTGCTGTGCTATCCCAGGTCAGCCTGGGCTAGTGTGAGGCCCTACTCCCCCCCATATATATATATATATATATATATATAGAGAGAGAGAGAGAGAGATTTATGATATATACACATACATATCATAAATAAAGGGCTGACGAGATGGCTTAGCAGTTAAGGGGTTTGCCTGCAATGCAGAAGGACCTGAGTTCAATTCCCCAGTGCCCATGTAAAGCCAGATGCACAAGAGGGTGCATGTGTCTGGAGTTCATTTGCAGTGGCTGGAGGCCCTGGTATGCCCATTCTCTCTCTCTCTCTCTCTCTCTCTCTCTCTCTCTCTCTCTCTCTCTCTCTCTCCTCTTTCTCCAATAAATAAATAAATAAAATATTTTTTAAAAACATATCATAAATAAATAAAGTGGAAGAACTGGAATTCAAATCAAAGTGTCCTGACTTCAAACCCAGGGCAGATGATAGGAACAAATGTAAAGGAGAGAGAAATATCCATGCCTGTAAGGAAGAAGAAGTAGGTAGGCTTGGCTGGGCCAGAGGAGGTAATTCATAGGGTAACGAGAAATAAGGAGCCCAGTCTACTCCCAAATAACCTCAGTGATGCCTCCTCTTCAGGAATACCCACTGTATCTTATACTAGCAGGACTTCTTCATTCCCCGCTCACATGCTGATGTCAGAGTCTAAACTCTTTGGTCCTCCATCCTCATTCTCAGATGCTTCACTCATCCTAAGGGCCCCAAAAACACCACCATCCACGTATGACAAAGCTAACAGAAATCACTCCACATAGGAGCTGCTTCTGCTCACAGCTCCACCCTCCTACTTCGCCCCCACCAACACTGAGGAAACCAGATGTACAAATGGTTAACAGAGGGGGAAAAAATCCCACCCAGACCACTTGAAACGCGGCTAGTCTGGCTGGGCTTCCAGTACTCCGTGGCTGCTATTTATAGTCTCTGGGTGCCCAGCCTAGCTTCCAGGTCACTAATTGTGGCCCAACCCTGAGCCAACCCCACACCTCCTCCCCTCCCTGCAACACAGGGAACAAGAAGCAAATCCAGCTTTGTCCAGCTAAGGAAGGATAGCCAGGAGTGAAATCTGAATTCAGAACCTGGTGTTAACTGCCTTGTGAGAGGTGTTAAAACTGTCTAGAAGGTCTGCCCTCATACTGCATATCTTGAAAGATGAGCTGTCTCCTTCTGTAGTGGGCTCCTCTCCTCAATTCCCTAAGTTCATCCAAAATGTTAAATCCTGATTTTAGTCTAGCCCTTTACAACACTAGAGAGGGGAGATGTGGGCTTTGGCTAGCAAGGACACCAGCCAACAGCTGAGGAAAGAGTGTATTGCTTTGAGTAAATATCTAAGCACCCATGGGTCTGTATGTTGCCTCCTTTTGGGTCTGTTGGGTCATCCATTTATTTACATTACTATTCCAGTTGTCCACAAGAAAAGTATCCATGGAGGAGGCATGCTCATAATTAAACTCAGCAAAATTCTTCCTTAGCCATCTACAGAATACATTTTAAACTCTCAATATCCTTAGCTACAGATAGAGACCCTAAATATGAGTCATATGAGAGTATTTGAACAATCCTTCTGATTCCAAGATGCTATGGAGTATATAGACTGCTGCCCTAGAGATACATATTACTAAAATGACCAATGACCATTTTTTGGCTATATGAAGTCATCTTGAGTGCAGAAAACTTAAAAAAAAAAACCCCACAAGAGAAACCAGGCATGGTGGCACACGCCTTTAATCCCAGCACTTGGGAGGCAGAGGTAGGAGGGAGGATCACTGTGAGTTCAAGGCCACCCTGAGACTACATAGTGAATTCCAGGTCAGCCTGGGCTAGAGTGAGACCCTATGTTGGAGAGAGAGAGAGAGAGAGAGAGAGAGAGAGAGAGAGAGAGAGAGAGAGAGAGAGAGAGAAGGCAACAGGTCCAGCCCAGAAGCTTTCTCTGTTAGTTCTGTCCCTGGGCTGCACTGGACAGCCACCAATGGGCCACATTCTCTACCATGACTTCCCACCCCATTAAGTCTGATGACTGACAATTATCTTCAGACTCAGAACAAAGGACTATGACTAGAGACAAAGGAGGCTTAGAATAGCAGTGAGATGTCCTCTTCCTTTCCCAGTGCCCTGTCACCCAAGCTATGGTTTCCATTGCAACGAGCTCCCAACCCTTTGTGCCATTGACCAATGCTGCTCAAAACTACACATCCTCCCAGGCTTCTTCTCATTTGGGGGTTCATTTTGGCCACTGGATCATATGCCATGGATTCTGGTTATTCTGGAGCCAGAACCAGCATGTTGCTGTGCTATCTCATCATCACCCACAAATACCAACTCCCAGCCCCAAATGGTCCCAAATCTTTCCTCCCAAGACCACAAGGGGGAAAAAAAGTTTCCAAATTAAAAAACTAAAACTGGCAACAAAGGTGCCCCATGGCAGTAACCTTTAAAACTGGCCATTAAAGTTTATAAGTCAGACGGGCACCAACGTGAACGATCAAGAAGAGGAAAAACAGCCCCCTCCTTTGGGCACCCAGAGCCACAACCTTCCCCCTAAAGCCACAGAGCTGATGTCACAAGAAGCACTGGCAGCCATCAAGGACTCTCTGTGTCCCAACGACAACCACTCACAATGGAGACAGCCTCATGTGTCTGGCTGCAAAGAAAGGAAAGAGGAGGGGCAAGGAGGGGTAGGCTGGAGTATGAATGAGGTAGGGAAAGATAGAAAGGGGGAGAGAAAAATCAAATGTCCCCTTAGCAGGACAGCTGCCTGCCATTCACAGGCCAAGAGGAAACACACCCTATCAGACTCACAAGACAGCCGTTCCTGACTTTTTTCCCCTACCTAATGCACATGAAGCATAGCACAGATTGCCACCAGCAGCTGGATGGTTCATTATGCAGAGATTCTTACCCAACCCCAGTCAAGGGGGCGCATATCTAGATTATTTTGGAAAAGGTATGAGTATCTTAGGAAGGCCTCCAATCATTCAGACCACCTCCCCTGTGGGGTATATACCCCCTATGAAGAATTATGAGCTTAGGGAACATACTTCTCCTTCCCTCCCTTCCTTCCTTCCATGTATTCAACAAATACATTTTGAGAGCTTATGTGTGCCAGGCATTGTTCTAGGGGCACTGAGGGTCCAGGCATGAACATCAAAAAGCCCTGTCCTCATTGAGAATCCAGGCCCACTATGGGGAGAAAATAACACAATAAAGAACAGTACCTAAAATATGAGTCATGATAAATGCTAAGTGAAAAAACAGAGTGGGAGAGAAAGTATCAGGGGGAACATGGTGTATTCAGGAGGCTCAGACAGGAAATTGTAAGTTCAAGGCCACCCTAGGTTACTTAGGGAAACTCTGTCTCGAGCAAATAGCAAAAATAAACAGTGCTAATGGGAGTGGGGGTGAAGGTGAGGCTGAAACTATAGATAGGGTGGTCAGAACATCCTCAATGAGAAAGACAGCATTTGTAAAAAGAGCTGAAGGAGGAGAAAGTGAGCCATACAAATTCTAAGAAGAGAATTCTCAGCAGAAGTAAGTGCAAGTGTAAAAGTCCAAAGGTGGGGGTACATGTACAGTGTCACTAGACACACCAGTGTAAGGAGGTGGCCACTGTGCTAAGCCCACGTGCCATTGGCCATCACAGAGCTCCTCCTCTGACTTGGATCCTATGGCTCTAAGTAGTCTGGGCTGACTGCCTGCTGGACTTAAGCATCCAGGCTTAAGCTGCCAACAAGCAGAACCAACTTAAACAGCTTGGTGGAAGGGGACATGGGTAGGTAAGGCAAGCTTGGTATTAAGCTATTTCTCTTTAATTTAACTAGCTTACATTTCTTGTAAATAAAATCTCATTCATCCTCACAACTTCCTGGTAAGGATCAGAAGTCATATTTCTTATCCAAGGACCAACAGGAAGAGAGGGAAGCAGTTTTAAGATGATTTAAAGCTAATACTAGAGTAGGAATTTGCTCATTACCTAGTTCAATGATCTGTTATTCATAAAATCATAGAATATTAAAAGCTGGAATATAGATTACCTTATCCATTCTTCTCATCTTGTTCAAGAAGCAGCTTCCAAACTAGAAGCCAGGCTTCCTGAATAAAGGTTAACACTCCTTAGAAAGCAAAAAGGGGGATGGTATAGCTTTTAAAAGAGGGGAGCAGTTCTCTCAAATCCTGCATTCTATAAACTGTCATGCAAAGAAAAGATGGTGATGACATTAGGATCACTGAAAACTAAACACTGTCCTCTGTTCCCTGACCCCTAGAAAAAATCCAGTCGCCCCACCCCACCACCACCACCACCCATGCTAGGCCACTGCCCTTTATCTAGCTCTTGTCAGTCTCAAATATCCTTTGGGAGACAGAGGCTGCCCAAGTTACAGGGCTGCAGACTCTGAAGAGCGATTAAGTCTGTAGACACACGCACACACATGCATGCAGACACACACAGATGCATGTGTGCGTGCACAGACGTGTAGTCAGTGGAGAAAAATGAGAAAGGAAAGCACACACAACACTACACACCAGGACAGCTGCAGAAAACAACTACTTGTTAAGTTAAAATTAAACTCTGCACAAATATTGACCTTTGGAGGGGACAGAAACCGGTCCCATATTTACCAGCTTTATAAATGGGACTGACCACAGCTGCCCCACGCTCTTGGCCAGCATGATGGCAGGATGGGGTGAGGCCACACTTTGGGGTGTGGGGGTGAATGAGAGGGGCAGAAAACATTTTAAACACTCTCTAAAATGTTCTTACTACTGGTAGGTCAAAGTTCCCAAAAGCCTTACAAGTAGAATTTCTAGGAAAGTAAATAATACAGTCTTTGAAAGTTGGGGGGGGTCAGAGAAATGGGAATAGGGAAGAAAATGATGTATCCAAAAGGAAAAAAAAATACTGAGAAGAATGAGTAGCAGAACAAAGATTGAAAGGGAATGGAGAGAACTCTGGGGAGCTTATCCTTTTGAACCCTGACCCTTGGTCAAACCAAGAGTCATAAGGTAGAAGACCAGGTGACCAGTCCAAGTAACCTAATAGAACAATCTGAACTGACCTGGTTTGAGTCTTGGCTGTGCTGCTTACTGGTTATGTAACCTGAGGAAACTCAAGGACCTCCAGTTTCCTTACCTATAAAATAGACACATTAATATAAACATATTGTCCTAATTCACACAAAAAAAAAGCCAAGGAAGACAGCACTGTGAAAGTATCTTGCCAACCATGAAGACCACATAGATAGAATCATTGTATTAAAGCTAAGTGTGCATCTCCATATTTCAAACTGGCCAACAAACTAGAATCTCCCTGGAGAAGTCGGGGCTGGAAGAAAGAGCTTGAGATTGCTTTGAACTTGTTAAAAAGCCTCCTAAATGCCACCTCTTGATCCTTCCCATGCAGCTGGATAACAAGGAAGTCAGTCTGCTGGAATCTCACCCCCCCCACACACACACAAAGCAAGACAAGCCAGACAAAAGGAGGAGAAAGGACTTATCGGCTCTACCTCCCTAAAAGCTGAACTCAGGTTCACCTAATATTTTTCAGGAACAAACATCACAGGTGTTGGGAAAGTTAATTCTATTCTAAACCTCTGTTGCCTTTGCCCTCTTTTCTGCTGCCCATTACTCTCATGACTTTATGATGCACAACAATAAGCATAAAAGTCTGGTTCCACAGTACTAGAGCATGACACACACACACACACCTCCTCCAGCCCCATTGTATAATTCAGATCTGAAATGTTCCATTAAGGCTCTTGTGTTAAAATCTTGGTCCCCAATGCAGCGATGTTCAGAGATGGGATTTGGGGGGAATTGACTGGATCATAAGGATTAATCCATTGATGGATTCATAATTCAATATGGTTACTGGGAGGTGATATAAACTTAGGAGGTGTGACCTTCTTGAAGGAAGTGAGTCCTTGGAGGCATGCAGTTAGGGACCAACCATATCATGTCCCCAGCCTGCACTCCCTCTACTCCTTCTTCTTGGCTATTATGAGGTGAACAGTTGGCTTTACCACAAGTTCCCTGCCATGATGTTCTACTTCAGTATAGCCCAGAGAAACAGTGCCAAGTGACCATGGACTGAAACCCTGAGCCCAGATGATCTTTACTCTTCTAAGTTGATTCTCTCAAGTATTTGTCCCAGCAATGAAAATCTAACTAACATACTCATTGTGCCCCCCCCACATATCAAAATTCTGAAAGTATTTCAAATAAAAATATATACACAGGGCTGGTGAGATGGCTCAGTGGTTAAGGCACTTGCCTGAAAAACCTAACAACCCAGATTCAATTTCCCAGTGCCCATGTAAAGCCAGATGTGACACACAAAGTGGCACATGCACCTGGAATTTGTTTGCAATGGCTGGAGGCTCTGCTGTGCCCAATTTCTCTGTCTTTCTTCTATCTCTCTTTGCTTGCAAATTAATAAAAATAAATAATAAACATACTTTTTGCCAAAATTAGTCGTTCAGCTTTACAGAATGCTCCTGTGCCTGTTTGTTATGGACTGTTAATGCTATACATCTTAAAACCACAGGGTAGCCTTATTACTCACCCACCACGACTCAGGAACTGAGCGGAAGAGGGGGCGGAAAGATTGTGAGAGCCGTGGTGGGGGAGACTGTCTGGAGGCATGGCACCCATCAGTAACAACACACTTGGGCCAGGAAGACCGGGCTGAGTACTAGGATATACAGGATCCCTTGCCACAAGGACTAATACAGACAGCCCACAGAGGAGGATATACAACTGATCAGGGACGGGGAGGGGGGGAATTGGGGAATTCAGGATAACAACGCATTGTTTCCCACTAAATAATGTAACTCATTATGGACAATAAATATATATTTAAAAAAAACACAGGGTAAACACAGCTATCACTTATTCATATGAAAAAGGTGGTAAGTTAAAGTCCCTTACCTCCTCAGTGCTAAGCAAATCAGCCCCTAGTATCTTTTCACTCTGCTTTTCTCGTTCAATGTTTTACCTTAATATATTACAGTTTATATTGTTGGACGTGTGTCATACAACATAAACAACGTACAGCAGAACAATGTCAGCAATTCAGGAAGAATCCTAACGCTGCAGTCTCTGTAGTCACAAGGCAGGAAGATGTTTTGCATTTGCTACACCAAATACGTGCTGACACATAGACTCAAAGCAACTCTGGGAGGGAAAGATGGACAGGGATGGACACAGGGAGAAAATGGAGAAATTATGCTCCAGGTGGAGGTGTGGCTTCTTTGGATCCTGAACTTATATTGAAATATAGTCAAAGCAGGTGTGATGGTGCACTCCTTTAATCCCAGCACTCGGGAGGCAGTGGTAGGAGAACTGCCATGAGTTGGAGGCGATCCTGAGACTACATAGCGAATTTCAGGTCAGCCTGAGCTAAAGCAAGACTTTACCTTGAAAAAAAAATTAAAAAACAAGAAGCAAGAAAAAAAATACAGTCAAGAACTGGGAAGATAGTCCAGTGGTTAAAGGCACTTGCTTACAAAGCCTGCCAGCCTGAGTTCAATTCCCAGGACTAAGTAAAGCCAGATGCATGTTTGCAGCAGCTAGAGGCCATGGCACACCCATACCCCCCCCTCTGCTTTTCTCTCTCATAGATAGATAATCTATAGATAAAATACACTCATTAGTAACCATCTTTCTCCATGAGTTCTAGATAAGTGGTAAGCCCCAAAATTCAGTAACTCAAAGCTTCTAGGGCCCTGTCATAGAAAAGAGCCCTTTCCTCACTCTGCTTCCATCTTTCTCATGGGCAAATTTCTCCTCTTGGCATATCTTAGTTTTCTCTTCTATAAACTGTAGAGAAGTAGAGTTAGCTGACCTTCCTTGTATGAACCTAAGATTTCTTGTCAAACCTATTGGGCTATAGACAAAAACTAAAAAAAGTGGGTGGGGGGAGATAGAAGATTTACCATAATTATGATTGTCACCCATTTAATATCCCTACACACATGTTCATTTTCCTCATCCAGCTCCCAGAGGAAATCCTGATCAGAACTTGGTTTATCACTCTTCAGGATCCCTACACACACACACACACACACACACACACACACACACACACACACACACTATTCTCATCCTAAAACATCAGGGGCTCAAACTGAAAGAGTAGGGCCAGGTCTGAAACAACCAGCACAAAAGGCAAATTACACTTAAGGGAAAATGCAGGGCTTTGCACAAGCTATGCAAATCCCTAAAAAGAAGAAAGACCCACTATGGGACAAATCAATGTGGCATGTCACTTGCCTCTGAGGAGTCTCTTGCCTGTAAGACCCTCCATGTCCCTCCTAGGCTAAATACAGGCCATCTAAGTTCAACGCAATTTTGCAAACCACTACCCCCATATAGGATTTCCAGTTGAACATTATTTGCTTCAGTGGTCTGCTTTCTCTTGACCAAGCTGATAGACTGGTCTCTGAGGAGTTTGTAAGCAAATTATGTGATATTAGGGCTGATTCCTATTTAGAATATTCTGCCAAAGAAATTTTTTTAAAAAAATTTAAGGTGCATCTGGGCTGGAAAGATGGCTCAACAGTTAAGGCACTGCAGAGCCTAACAACCTGAGTTCAATTCCCCAGTACCCACATAAAGCCAGATGCACAAAGTGGCACATGCATCTGGAGTCCATTTGTAGTGGCTAAAGGCCCTGGCATTCCCATTCTCTCTGTTTGCTTCTCTTATATCTCTCTGTGCTTGCAAATAAGTAAATTAAAATATTTTTTGAAAAAGGAGCATCTAAGCCAGACATGGTGGTACGCACCTTTAATTCCAGCACTCAGGAGGCAGATGTAGGAGGATCACCATAAGTTCAAGGCCAACCTGGGCTAGAGTGAGTTTCAGGTCATCCTGGGCTAGAATAAGATCCTACCTCAAATAAACAAACAAGGGTTAGAGAGATGGCTTAGAGATAAAGACGTTTGCCTGTAAAACAGAAGGGCCTGAGTTTGATTCCCCAGTATCCACATAAAGCCAGATGGACAAGGCAGTGCATGCATCTAGAGTTCATTTGCAGTGGCTGGAGGCCCTGATGCACTCATCCTCTCTCTGCCTATTTCTCTCTCATTCTCTCTCAAATAAATAAATAAATAAATAAATAAATAAATAAATAAATAAAAATATTTTTTTTTAAAAAAACAAGCAGAAAAATAGAGTATCTTGGCCTAAGAAAGAAAATTATTATTCCTGGGAACTTCTGACAGAAAAGTCCTTTAACATTGAAGATAATAGCACCATAAATGCTCCATGCTTATTACAGAGTTGTGAGAAATAGACACAGAAGCCAAGGTTCCAAGAAAACGCATGTATGTGGACCAACAATAAGGACAAGAAGGACGCCCTTACATGAAACTAAAATTGAGTCAGAGTGACAAAAAAAAAAAAAGACTCACAGACCCAGCAGACAGGTCCACACACAAACTCCCACACACTGGAGAAGTTTCTAACTACATAAGAACTATGTATATAATTCAGAAACAACTAAATTTCAAGGATACTAGGAAGCCTCCACCATAGTCTTTAAAGCCTTAAAGAAGCAAATAAGGAAACATTGCTACCGGGTACCAATGAGCACTGCCGACTTAGCAGCCCTAGAAAACAGAGTCTGAACAGAGTCTTATTCAGGCCAAGGGAAAACGCTGTTAAAACACACAAAACTCCTTTGACTAATGTGAGAGGGGGAAAGAGCCTCTATAATTAACAGAAACTGTCACAGGCATTGGGGGCCTCCGACGTGTTCAATGCAAACCACTTGAAAAGACCCGGTCTTCTAGGAGAAGGCTGGGGTTGGTGAGTGGGGCTCCAACAGGCTGGGGACAGCTTTTCCAAAAGCATCCTACCATATTTAAAAAGAAGAGAAAGGGAGGTAGGGTGTGGGGAAGAAAAACCCCAAACCTCAACTTAATGTTTTTCCACCACTGGAACTAAAAAGCAAAAAAGAAGTCCAAATGCAACCAGTTTTCAATTAGGGCCTAATTAAAAAGAAAAGTGGTGTTCTCTGACAGATCTGGAGGGGAAGAAATGCAGTCAATATCTTTCTTTTGGGCTGAGCCATCCACTTGAAAGCTGTGGTGATTAGAGGGACATTTTATGGTGAAAGATATGGAGCAAGGGGAGGAGCAAAAAAGGAGAGCCTGAGGTTGGCTGATCATGCAGTCAGGGCCAGAGCAGAGAGTCAAAAGCATGAGCTGATCAGACACCATCTGCATTGCAGCAGACATCAAGTTAACCCAGAGAGGTTTAATCACTGTCCTGCTGCTTAGCACTAACCTCTATTCACATCCACACAAATCTTCAGGAAAAATTTAACCTCCACCTTCTTTGTTCACACAAATCCTTGCTGATAACTCACATGACTTCTCTGCATTTCTCCCCATGCCCTATTCACTTCCATGTATGATATGCAGAGAACTCATGAGGAAAACATTCTATATCATCAGATATTTTGGAATTAAGAGATAGGGATTTGCCCCAACCCTCAAAAGAAGCCAATTCAAACCTATACCCACAAGCAAGCTAAAACACCACGTCAAGATGAATCCAGAAGGGCTACAAGGACATTCTCTATCTTCCTTATAATTCCAAGGGATGAGTCTATTTTCAATAGGAAGGTCCTAATACATAAAGATATACAGAAAGGAACTAGAGGTGGTACCCTTTCAAGAGGGAAGGAATCAGCTGGTTCCACTCAAATCTGCACCAAAAAAGGCAGTTTGATTAATAAAGGCATGGAATACTCTCTACCCCTTGCTCTGGGGTACACTCTCCCTTGTTGATTTAGTTCAGGCAACTTGAAGGAGGGACAGGAAGGGCTAGGGCAAACATGTCACAGCCTGCAGTGAATAGGGCCAACAGAAAGAAGAGGCAAAGAACAGAGCTGAGGGGAAAGGAAAAGAGGAGAGGCCTCTCTTCCCATCCCACAACCTGGGCTCCATCCAACACAAAGTTAATTCCTAACCTCGGCTTCACCACCCTGCCCACTGCTTACATGATTTATTCCCCTATCTGCCTGCATCGCCTTTATAAGCCTCCCAGCCTTACACACCATTATAAAAGCTGTCTGTGCAGCTTGCTAGACCTGGTCTGGCCAGGGCTCCTGCCACAGTAACCCTTCCCCACCCCTTCATTTTACAAGCCTTCCGCCATCATGGAAATCTGAAATCCCACGAAAGAACAGTAAACATCGCAGAGGAAAGAAAATATCTAGCCAGGCTATTCTGGCCAGCAAAGTCACAAATGGACTGATGTCTCTAAGCCAGGGAAGAAGATCTCTAGTCAACAGTAGTGAGCTGCCTTCCTACCTGGGCTCAGCTGGACTGACACAAAGCGATGTACACAGGGAAGTGCCAATCTTCTATGGAGCAAAGCCAAGCACCCTGGGAATTCCCAGGCTCAAAGAATCAGTCAGAATGTCAGGAACACTCACAAGTAAACACAGGTGCCAGGTTCAGAGAACCATGTGGAAATGTGAAACGTCAAATAACGGAAAGAGACTAAACATTATTCAGACCACTGACTAAAATTCAGCACTGCCACTTGCTTATGGACTCCATAAGGAGGCAGCGTGGGGTAATGGAAAGAGCCCAGCTTTGGGTTTAGTTAGATGGGTCTGGAAGTAGGCTTCCTCACTTACTTAATTAGTTATGTGACTCTGGGTAACTTCCATTTTCTGAATCTAGTTTACTCTCTGGACTATGGGAAGATACCAATTCTTAAAAAGTTGGTGTTGGGCTGAAGAGATGGCTTAGCGGTTAAGGTGCTTGCCTGCAATGCAGAAGGACCTGAGTTCGATTACCCAGTGCCCACGTAAAGCCAGATACACAAGAGGGCGCATGTGTCTGGAGTTCATTTGCAGTGGCTAGAGGCCCTGGCGTGCCCATTCTCTGTATCATTCTCTCTGTCTCTGTCTCTCTCAAATAAATAAATA
>PVHP010048750.1:0-12411 GCA_004024765.1 Zapus hudsonius
TGTGGCAAGGGATCCTGTATATCTTAGTACTCATCCCGGTCTTCCTGGCCCAAGTGTGTTGTTACTGATGGGTGCCATGCCTCCGGACAGTCTCCCCCACCACGGCTCTCACAATCTTTCCACCCCCTCTTCCGCTCAGTTCCCTGAGTCGTGGTGGGTGAGTAATAAGGCTGCTTTAATGTTGCGAGCTTAGAGGTCCATGTGTCGAAGATCCTTGGTTCCTGTCTCAATGGCCTATTCAGGATCATATTTTTAAGTATGAAATGTATTGTCATTTGGAAAAGTCATATTTACCACCTCCAAGCTAATTTCTTGGACTGCTTTCTTCTCAATTTACAGATTTGATTTTACCCTGACCCTGGAATCTAGCACAAAGAGAGTTCAAGTTCTATTGTTGTATCTCGATTCTCTCTCCATGGCCCCTCATTTAAGACTGAACTTCATTTTTTCCTTGCAAAATGCAATGGATAAATTTCTTTTCTTTAGGGTTCCCCCCATTTTTTATGGTCTCTTTCATCTTGAAATTTTGATTCTTTCTACACTTGTTGGACTTCTCAATTGCTCTTTAGTCTATGTCAGAAATCACCTCCTTGGTATACAAGGATCATGTGATATGCCTGGTAGGATTCAAGTTTCTCTCCATCTCAATACTGCAGCAATTTGTATATAGATCCTCCTTAATAAAGCTCTATCTTATTGTTTTTGTATTTTCAGACTTAGAGCATGTGATGGTTAAGTTTTGTTCTCAACTTGACCTTTCAGGTAATCTTGGGTAGGTCTCTGAGGATGTTAACAAGAAGGCAGCCTCTCAGGAAGGGGCATGATGTAAAGAAGCTCAAAGAAGCTAGAAGTAAACCTCCTTTCCTGTTTAGGCAGTGCAGGAAAGAAATTCCAGAGACTCAGGGAAACCATTAAGTCTGGGATAGGGCAGCAAGACCCACCCTAAGGCTATATAAAGGGGAAGAAATTCTCTCCTTGCCTCCTGCCTGTTTGCTGTTCTTTGTATATGGTGTTGGTGATGGGTTTTTCTCTCTAGTTAGACCTGTGAAAGAGGACAAGCCTCTTTCGCTCTTACGGAACTTCCCCTCAAGCTTTAGTTTCAATAAATACTTTCCTCTCCCAAACTGTGCCTGGTTTGAAGATTCATCCCCGTGGCGTATGGCTGACTACGACAGAGCGTAAGCTCCATGCAGTCAAAAAGCATGAACTTCTTTTCATCTTGTTATTCAAGGAAGAATCATTGCAGATACCCAATGCATAATAGGCATTACTCACTAGTGTGGTAATAAATGAAATGAGAAGGGATAATCTCTCTCACACATTTCTTTTCTTTTCCTAAAAGAACTTTTGATAACGACACCTCCTGTCTTTGCTCACTGCCCACACAGAAGAACACGGGACAAGAACAGACTTGACTTATATTTATATTCCATAGGATGGTTTTATAGCTAGTGATTTGGGGTCAAATAACTTCAGTCCTATCAGAGATAGCTTCTTTATATAAAAGAGGGAGATTTTTTAAAAATGCAATAGAATACCCTAGATTTTACAATGTCTGACCTTCAGGTTTTACCTTGTAATCTGAAATTTTCTCTCTCTTTACCTTTCAGAGTCAATTTACCTCTTGTTCCATATCATTATTCCTCTTTTGGAAGTTTTCTAATATTCTTCTATTTGGAAATTTAGAGTTTTTGTCTTTGTTTTCTAGAATTTTATATTTCATCATGAAGATATGGATTCTAACCTCAAAAAGGCATATTTTATGCATATTTCTTGATTTTTTGGAACAATTTGCTATCACTCCTTATTATCTGTATTAGAACTTCCTGTGTCTCTCTTGGCAACACATGAGCCTGCTCACTGCCTGAGTCTGGACCATGTTTTCTGTATCACTCCTTCACTATATTCAATACAGAGCATGGATTCTGCTCCCAGCAGAGAACAAGCAGAAAGAGAATGAGATAATAGTCTGAAGAAAATAACTGACTTGAATATACTGTTGTGTAGTACTGTTTCTTCCAGATTGGAGTATTCTTTCCTGGAAGAAGTCTCATTAAGATTCAAGAAGGAAAGACCACTTTTGAGTCTCAGGAAGCTCTGTGAATTCATGGGTTCAGCAAGCTGGATTTCGGTGGATTCTGTACTTTGTTCTACCAATACTGCCACATGTGTCATTAGTAGAGGTTTGGGTCTTTTCTGGAGGAAGTGAACAAGTATTCATCCTGTTAACAATATGTACTTTTAGGAAATGTATTAAAATGGTTGAGCTTCTGTTCCTTAAATATTTTGACTAGTTATCTATGTATTTCTTTTTGAAACACACACAAACACATATATATTCCACATAAATGTTACACACACACACACACACACACATTCTAAATTCAAACACCAAAGTCTCTACTCACCAAATGTGTTTAGTGAAAATAAGTGGATTCAATAGAAATTAGAAGTACATTTGTTAAGCAAATTACTCATTAAAGAAATTGGAACTTATCACAAGCATCAAAATATGTCATTGTAAACATATCATGAGTCATATATTTAAAGGAAATGTCAAAATAGTATACAAGAGTGGCAAGGTATACATACATATATATATATATATATATATATATATATATATATATATATATATATACTTAAATAGGTGAAAATTTTCTAAGTATTATATTTTGTGATACTGATAATTATAAATAATGTTCAGGACTCACCCATTATTTTAAATTAATTTCCACATTTTTTTCTTCAAGGAACCCTCTGATGTATAAGCTATCATGTTTCCCGTTTATAAGTAAAGAAGGTATAGGGAGACCAAACAATTTATCCAAGGGCAGAGAGCCCACAGGTCTTAGTGAAGGACTTTGAACTTGGTTCTACCTCCATAGCATGCTCAACATAGCACTGTTCTGTTCTCACTCTGACTTACACTTGAGACTTAACAGTGCTGGGTCAACGACAGCTGGAGTAAACAGAGACCACTGATATGAAACAGAATCTGCCCTCATGAGTAGCCTGACCACACTTCCTACTGAGAGAGAACAGCGAACCAAGAAAGGAGCACTTGTACAAAGCCTGGGGGAGGCAATCAACAGCTTTTATTTCTTTTATTTCGGCCAAGTAATCGACACTAGGTGATGGGGAGACCTTAACTGGAACTGGGGACTCAGGGCAAAATTCACCTGGAACCAAAATATTGAGCCCCCAAAGAGAAATGCACTTTATAAGTGATTTTCAAAGAGGCTACTAAGAATAGAATATAGCCAACTCAGAAATGGGTATCTCAGTTAACCTACTTATCTCACTCTCCGATGGAGATTCTCATTGTATTTTCAGAATGCAAAAAGAGAGCTGTGGCTCTTCCAATCCTACCAAAGAACCCCATTGGATAACTGACATACTGGAAAGAGATGATCCACCCCAGACCTACCATGGAGGATCCACATGGAACCCAACAGAGAGTGGTTGAATAAGCAAGAGACCTATAATGACAGCCAATCAGTCAATCCTAGGATAAGCCAGCGAGAGAGACACTGACGATATTCAACACACCCTCAAGCAGAAGTACAGAGATCCCCTAAGACCTGAACAATAAAGCAACCTTAATACTCACCCACCATGACTCAGGGAACTGAGCGGAAGAGGGGGTGGAAAGATTATAAGAGTCATGGTGGAGGAGACTATCCAGAGGCATGGCCCCCTCAGTAACAACCTACAAAGGGGGGTGGAACCGGGTTGACTCCTAGGCTATCCATAACCCCCTACCACATGGACTGATCCAGTTTGCCCACAGAGAAGGATATCCAGCTGATTGGGGACAGGAAGGAGGGAAATCAGGAAACTTTGGACACTAGCACAGTATTTGCTCATTCAATATATCTAATTATGGATAATAAAAAAATAAATAAAAAATAATAAAGAGTACCAGTGCTGAAAAGCATGCCTTCAGTGCACGGTGTTGTACAACACATATTCTTGCTATCTTTCATAAAATTATATTTTATCATATTTCATATCATTAAATATGCAATAAAAACTCAATATTCTTTAAAATACTTTATTGAAATGAAATTTTGAATAATTCAGATCTTAGTGCCTATTTAAAAAGTACCTACTAGTCTCCTGATCAGCCTATACTTAACTCATGCTAAGTCTATCATCAGGGCCAAATGAAAAATAAATAGCAAGATTTTGGTAAATACCAAATATATAAACTCTCCTTTATCAAAGTGAAACAAATTTCAGTTGCCCAAAATGAAACTCGAGTCAGTGTTAGGAATAAGGGGTAGTTAGACCCTTTGTGTGTTCTACCACGTAACTCACAAAGCTCTTGAAATGTCTCCATAGAGAGTGGTGGCAGAGAGGGCATCCGTATCATAGGGGCCAACTTCCTAACTTTATAGAAAAGGAAATTGAGGTCCACAGAGGTTAAATGACTCGTAATGAAAAATAACAAGAAAATTTGCCATTGCAAAATATGTAATATTTTTGATTCCTTATGGGCTTTTATGGATTTGCATGGGACTATATTGTATTATATGGATTATATTGATTTCTATGGGACACTTGTGGTAAAAATACATAAAACCCACAACAACCTTGTTCAACGGAATAAAATAAGAGCCAAAGACATGAAGCAGGGTCTGGATGGTATGTGGAAAAGATGGAAGGAGGTCTAGCAACAAAATTATTCTTTAAGGGCTGGAGAGGTTGCTCAGAGGTTAAGGCACTTGCCTCCAGTGCCTAAGGCCCCCAGTTCAATTCCCCAGTAGCCACATAAGCCAGACCCACAAGGTGGTGGCCCTGGTGCTCTCTCTCTCTCTCTCTCTCTCTCTCTCTCTCTCTCTCTCTCTCTCTCTCTCTCACTCTCTCTGTATCTCTCCGCTTGAAAATGAATAAATAAAATATAAAAAAATATTCTTTAAGACAGTTTCCATGGAAGAGAGAGAAAGATAAAACATAAAAAAACATGGGATTATAAACTACAATTTATGTGTCAAAAGGTGCTGAGCATGTGACTTTATTTAGAGACTATGTGAATTAGAAAAATAAGACTTAAATTTAAACACTATTCATGAGAGAATAATGGACTGCTGCATCAATGGCAGTTTTTATTCAGATGTAGCATTTATGTCAATATTCTAGATTTTTGGAGCATGAGAGAATATAAATACAAATTAAAACCAATGAATAGCTCATTTAAAGTTTCATTAGGCTGGAATGATGGCTCACGGGTTGAGGTATATGCCTGCAATGCCTATTGCTCTGAGGTTCAATTCCCCAATATCCACATAAAGACAGATGTGCAAAGTGGCACATGTGTCTTGGAGTTTGTTCACAGTGGCAAGAGATCCTGGCACACCTATTCTCTCTTCTCTCTGCTTGAAAATAAATAAAAATATATAATTTTTAGTGAATGCCTACCAACCACATGCAAGGTACTAATACCAAGAAAAACGTTTTTCTCTACCCTTTCTTGAAATTGGCTAATGTTTCAACACATCAGGGTACACACTCCTTAAATAATTTTTTTTAAAAACGCTTAAATTATTTTTCCAGGTTATGCCTTCAGGATTTATGCAAACTTTTTCTGAATACAGCATTTGAAGGGTGAGCTGGTTCAGAAGGAATCAACTCATTGCTCAGGGCCATTGTTATCTCGACTTCAAAATTCTTCATGCAGCACAACATGGCCCCCTTCCTCACCCCATCCTTTAGTCAGAAAACTGTCCTGTGAAGAAGCCATGATGCTGGTTGTACTTGTGCCAAAGGACCCTAGAATACCCCCATCTCATGACCCGGCCTTCAGGAAGCTTCTCTTCTTTACCCATTATGTATTTCGAAGCTTCTACTCCTGCCCCCACAGCCAAATAGGGGAGGCAGATTTGAGCTGTTGCATGCACCTGTCCTCCTTGCTAATAGATCCCAACATAAAAAGCTGTTATTATTATTAGTGTTTTTATTTTTTTACAAAATTAACTCTGTTTTTTTTTTTTTTTACTCCTACACCCATGTATTATGAGACCTTCTGGATCTTATCTGGGACAACCTCAATCAAATATCAGGCACAAAAGGAAAATCAAAAGAGTTTAATAACAATTGTACCCTAATCAAACATGTCAGGTACCCAGAGCAATGAGTAAATTCCTCAGAAGTGACTTTGAAATCAAGATTTAAAATAATAGCTTACTAAAACCAGATTATGTCTATCAGCATGGGGAGGAACATAAAGGTAAATTACTAGGAAAGTCCCAAGACACTGCAGTACGGTGTCTTACGAAGATATAAAGGCACAACTTTCTCTACCAATAAAGAGTTTCTAGTGATTTGAAGCCAACCTTCTTTTCCTGGTTACAGAGATGAATATCATTTTTCAAAGGATATGTCTTTTGAAAGTTAGAATTCTGTGATTTTTGACACTTTCACAAGTGTATAAAAAGTGTTAGGCTTTCACTCCATCCAATTACCCTCTTTTTAAAATTAACATCTTTATTATGAATAAGTCTATACATTGTATGAGCATACCTTGTGAAGGTGTCCCTGTTTCCCTCCTCCATGTCTCCCACCCACTTATCCCCTGTGTTCCCATTAAAACCCTTCTCATTAAGCTAGCGATAGTAACCCACACCTGTAACCTCAGAACTCATTAGGAAAGAGGAATGTGAATTAGAGTCTAGCGTTGGCTACGTAGAACGACTCTGAAGTAAATTAAATAATAAATAAATATCCAATTAAGATCCTTAATTATTTTCTGGACTGTAGAGATAGCTCATTTGCCTTGCAAGCTTTGGGGACTGAGTGATACCTAGAAGACACAAAAAAATTCTTGATGGCATGCATTTACATTTTCATTGCTGAAGGGATAGAGGCAGGTGGATTCCTGGGCCTCGCTGGCCATCAGGTCTAGCCTAATTAGAGAGACCTTGTGTCAAAAAACAAAACAACCTCAACAAAAATGAAGGAATAGGCCTTTGCAGGATAACATGCAAAGATGCCCTCTGGCCTCCACCCACACATATACATTAATATATATATATATGTATATATATATATGTATATATATATATATGTATATATATATACATATATATATATATTCATATTTATATATGGGTGTATACCTGTACATATCTGTACACACTACACACATATTCACACATTTTATAAACAAGTGTATTTCTTTTATAAATCGTAATTTTCTTTACAAAAGGACAGCTTCTATTCTGATGTCCAGCCTCTGCTCATGCCATCTTGGAGCTCCTACTTCTACAGCTTCTCAAAATACCCCTGTATCAAATCAGATTTTTTTTTTTGTTTTGGAGGGGTTGAGAGTCGGGTTTCTTATCAATGTACTCTTTACCACATGTTTCTCATTTTGATTCAGAATCCAGGTTTTTCCCTTATAATTTAAACTATCACTTACAATTTCATATGTATTCTTTCACTTGAAGACATTTATTTTTAGGTAAGGAGGAACAAGAAAATTAATTGTTTAGACACTTTCTCCTCTTGGCACTTTTAGCATTAATGAGAGGAAGGGTCAAATCCCAGGAAGGGAATATCTAACTACTTTCAGGAAGGTACATGAAAGCTCGTGGTCTTAAAAGGATGTGGATGGCCCAGAGGAGACGGCTGTGCACCTGACCTCCTATCCCACAAAGCCATGGACAGGAAAGGCTCCATACTGCCTTTGCAAGATCAGTAACGACTCCTTGGCTGCCTCTCAGCCGCAGGTAATGGCTCACCCATGCAATTACCTTCTTTTGTCTTCTCAGAGTTCAAGATAAATGATTTCAACCTCTTTGCAGGGGGCATTTGAAGACAGTATTATTTTTAGGGAAAACAATTTTTTTTCATGTAAGATGCAGAAGTTGTTACTCCTCAGGCAGCTGAGAGAAAATGAAAGGCACCTCAAGTCTTTTTAAAAGCTAAATTCTGATGTTTAGCTGGAGATCAAAGAGAAACTAGGAAGAGGAGGGGACAGAGAGGAGAGAGGAGAATATGTAGTAGCATCTCCTTTGAAGGATCTTTGAACTCAGCAACTTACATCATAAGGATGGCCTGAAACTCTTGCAATTGTCAAACTAATAAGCAGGTGTCTGGAGCATTAGACGTGAACCTCACAAACAAGAGAGCAGGCTACATTTTTTGAACACAAATCAGGTAGGCATGGTTAGGCACACCGAAACCACATTTAAAAAGCTTCCTGGCATCAAAGAAAAGAAAATTATACCTATCGAGGGAAGATCTTTGTATTTCTTTGTATTATCCCCAATGCCCCTCTTCCCCATCCCCTTGAAATGATGTTAATTATGTAGCACTGTTGGTATATATCAATTCTGTGTCCATCTGCATGCAATTGACTTCCGATGTGTCTCCCTACTGGCTGTAAAATCTTTGTTAAGTTATTGGGATATCCCTGTGTGGCAACTTACTTCTTTCAAAGGTTAATAAAGTCAAATGTTGATAGCATTGAGGCCAATTCTGGAGTTTGCTGTGGTGTTTTGATCCAGGTGTCCCCCATAAATTTGTGTTCTGAACACTTGATCCACAGCTGATGGCAATTTTGGAATTAGAACCTTCTTTGAGCTGTGCTGTTGGGGTCAGGTTTATGGGGTTATAAGCCAGCTTCCCCTTGCCAGTGTTGGGCACACCTTCCTGTCACTGTTTGCAGTGCTGTGGCGGAGATGATGTCCACCCTCTGCTCACACCATCCTTTTCCCTGCCATCATGGAGTTTCCCCTTGAGTCTGTAAGCTGAAATAAACCCTTTTCTTCCACAAGCTGTTTCTGGTTGGATGCTTGTGGCAGCAAAAAGAAACTGACCACATATATGGTGTAGAGTTAATGTGTCAGCCACACTGTGTGTCCTCAACACACGGTTGTTGTCCATCACCCTGTGCATCAAGGAGGTCTCTTCAAATCACATCACTTTTCAGTAGTGTAAAGACAAAACTGTTCAACAGTTATCATGTTATTTAAAGAATTACAACTCAGACCGTGTACACGCTTCCATACTAAATTATATACTAGTGGTCGTTTGAATCTAATAGATATCCTGGTGACCTGAAATATGAGCGAAAGAGAGAGAGAGAGTGAGAGAGAGAGACAGAGACAGAGACAGAGAAAGAGAGAGGAGAGAGAGAGGAGAGAGGGGGGAGAGAGAGAGGGAGAGAGACAGAGAGAGGACCTTCTTTCGTGAATCTCTTCCTTTACCCTTCTTTTCTCACATGAAGAGGTGAGGGAGAAAAAGAAACAAAGAAGTTTTGGCATGGAAGCCATTTACTTGTGAACATGTTCTTATTCTCCGTCATTCAGTTAGATCCACCATAAAGTGTTTTAACACCCGTTATTGATCATGATTGTTTCCGAAACTTATCCTTCCTGAAGCAATAGAGGCCGGCCATCCATCACTTTTTATTGCTTTGACTATGGAGACACCCACAGAATAAAATTTCAGAGTGCTGTGCCTCTCTCTGGTATTTCACAGTTCAAGTTTATTTTGTGGTGTAGTCAATGAAGGTGAGAAGCAGGACACGTTTTCACATTTCCTATCTCCACCTTGACCTTTGCCTTGGCCAATATGTACTTTTCTTTGGTCTGCGAATATGTCAGTGTAATTTTTTCCCTCTCTAATTTTTCTTTATGTAACCCTTTCATGACAGTGTACACTGATGAGTTTTTTTTAAACATTTGCAAATATTTAAAGAAAATGTCAGGATTTTATATTCTAGTTTTGACAAGATATTGTGAGGAAAAAATCATATTTCCATTGCATGTTAAGTATTTGAGCCAGTTTGATGGAAGCATAGTTTGGGTGAAGAGGTACCATGAACTGAGTTTGTTTGTCCTCTGGTACATTTGTAGGATAAGAACTTGATGCGGATGCTAGATGAAATGGTTTATTAATGACAATAATTCCTCAATATTTCTAGAGTCATTGCCTGTCCCCCAAATGTCTACTCTTACACATTTCATAGCCCTCCATCCAATGGACCATTCCAACAATTCCACTGAGGAAGGCCCTCAGTGAGTTAGGGCCAGGGAGTAGGGAAATGGGGGTATTAACACAACACTTGTTCATACTGTATTTCTAATTATTAACAATAAAGAAATTAGTTTATAGAAAAATATTTTATGAATATCAAGAAATCTGTAAAATTCTGTGTGGTGAATTTTAGTACAATAGCTTTAAGTTTCTCAGTACATAATAATTCTGATTATTAACTTGAGGTATAATAAATATATAATTTTCCAGCAACTGTGGGTTAAATTTTCTCTTTTCATATTTATGATCAAACTCTTCTGTAGGTTAAATCCTGTCCTTTGAATCACGTTCCATCTCTGAGGAGAAATGCTACTATGACAGACACTCAAAGCAGTGTACTACAGGGCCTGAAAGTGACCTCAGGACAGACAGTACAGTAATGCTTGCTTTGGTCTTTGGTATTGTTTCCAAAATAGCAAATGACTCTAAATGTAGCAGTTTTGATAAAGGTCACAAGTCACTTCAGCATATGGACTCGGTCACAGCTTTTGACATATCTGCATCAGCGCACACAGCTTGACCAAATCTCTTGAAAACAATCATTTTTTTAAAGTAAAATTATTATTTTTCAGGCACTGAATTGCTAGGGAAAATGATACTTCTACTCAGAGTCCATAATACAGCTATGTATTTTTTTTTATGTTTCAGTGTCAAGCTATTTACTAAAAGAACATTATCTTAGACACTGTATCTGGAAAGAAGTGTTCATATCGGAGAAAACTCTGTTTTTGTGTTTTAAAAAATTTTTTCTTCTCTCTTTCACCTTAAATTATACCTTGCACAAACCTCTCCTTTACCATTATTCTCCAAATATTTTTAACTTATTTATATTTGTTTATTTACTTATTTTTGAGGTAGGGTCTCCCTCTACCCTGGGCTGACCTGTATTTCACGATATAGTCTCAGGCTGGCCTCTAATTTATGGCAATTCTACCTCTGCCTCCTGAGTTCACTACCACGGCCATCTCTTCAAGTATTTACATGAGGAATTTAGGTGTTGGTCCACTTAACTCTGAGGTCTCTTTGTTGTTGTTGTTTGTTTTTGGAATCTAGTTGTGTCTTATTTACCATAATAATAAAAACAAAGTATTGCACAAGTCTCAGGTCTCAGCCCATAGTAGATCATTCACAAACACTCGGCAAAGAAAAGTGAATTATTTCTTGGTCATTCATTTATTTTCAGAGAGAGAGAGAGAGAGAGAGAGAGAGAGAGAGAGAGAGAGAGAGAGAGGCAACAAACTATTACAAATTGAAATATGGAAAAGAAATTCTAGCATTTTCTGGATTATATACTTCATATATATCATTAATTTTTTTGAAATCCAATGATCTTCATTGTGCAATAGAGTGGCCTGAATTACCCTTCCCAAAGATTCACGAAAACCTTGAGAGGGAAATGAATTAATACATGCAAAAACCTATAGACTTCGATTTCAATTTACACATGTAATGGGTCAGAAATCATTATTTCTATCATCATTTCAACCAGTAAAATCTAAACAAACTAAAAAAACAATGACTTTCCATTTTCCATCACAGAGGTGATATTTTAAGTTAATACCAACTCCCAAACCTAGAAAGACAGGTGAATGTTGACCATTAAAGCCCAACTACGCTTTTCTGAAGCAGAAACTGCTGTGTTCATTAACTGGTATGAAAACATAAGTGGTAATTTTGACAATGTAATAAAAGTTGAGAAATCCTTGATGGGCTTAATTTTTAGGACATGCACACACACTTTCATGGGCTTTGCCTACATGGAATCTTCCAGGTCTAATGGAGAATACCTTAGGAACATTTCTTCATGGGCCTCTTGGAAAAAGTAAAAAAAAAATCGCTAAAAAATGTGACCCAAATTGTTCCCTAGGTGTCATAGGCTGGGATGAATCTTCAAAACGGGCACAATTTGGGGGAGGAAAGTATCTATTGAAACTACAGTTTGAGGGGAAGTTCCGTAATAGCGAAAGAGACTGGCCCTCTTTCACAGGTCCCAGCAGAGAGAAAAACCCATCACCTATGCCACACACAGAGAACAGGCAGGAGGGCCAAGGAGAGAATTTCTTATTTATATAGCCTTAGGGTGAGGTCTTACAACCCTATCTCAGACTTAATGGCTTCCTGAGTCTCTGGAATTTCCTTCCTGCACTGCCCACACAGGAAAGGATGTTTACTTCTAGCTCCTTTGAGCTTATTTACATCCTGCCCCCTAAAGAGAGGCTGCCTTCCAGTAAACATCCTCAGAGACCCACCCAAGATAATTAAAAAGATCAAGTTGGCAATAAAACCTAACCATCATACTAGGACCCCATATTCTTTGTGTGGAAATATTTTATGCCAGTTGGGAGGGGTGGGGCTTCTCCAGCT
>PVHP010048751.1:0-12419 GCA_004024765.1 Zapus hudsonius
TTGGGCCAGGAAGACCGGGATGAGTACTAAGATATACAGGATCCCTTGCCACAAGGACTAATACAGACAGCCCACGAAGGAGGATATACAACTGATCAGGGATGGGGAGGGGGGGAATTGGGGAAGTCAGGATAACAACGCATGGTTTGCCCACTAAATAATGTAACTCATTATGGACAATAAATATTAAAAAAAAAAAATTAAGGACTCTGGCAGTTAAATCCCCAGGCCCAGAACTGGGTTGCCCCTCACAGTGAGCTGTTGGCAGGAATACCCATGAGGATCCTGAAACAATGCAGGTCATTGCCACTTGATTACCTGCCAGGGCTAAAAAGCTAAGACTCTATTGCTAAAAATACAAGAGGCTGTGCTCACAGGTCATTGGTATATCATACTGGAACCAAAAAGGCAATTAACTCCCACCTGGCTAGCCCTCACAGTGCTGGAAAGCACTGTGGGAGCTGCAGGAGGAGAACAGTCACCAACAGCATGAATGAGAAGGGTACCCTGCAGACTAAGAAATCAACCAGTTGGTCAAGAAGCACACACCTGTGCAATAGTGGCATGCAGACTCTGTGGGTAACCAACTGTTCTCTGATTGGACATGAGGCCTGCTCAGTGAGAGAACTCATGTCTGGTACTGGAAACCAAGTCAGAATCCCACTGTCAGACACTCATAGACTTCAGAGAGAAGCCCCCACTGTTCTGTGGAGAAGAGTGGGTTTGCACACCCCCCAAGAAATCCTCTCAAATTTGCATACCCTCCCCCCTTAACTCAAGCTTCTCTCACTCTTGTTTGGAAAACCTGCTTTATTTTACAGATGACAGAGAAAACGGAGGAGAACCAAGATCCACTGATAAAAAGTTATCCGACTGCCCACCATGAAATGTGCCACTTCTATCCCATCTGCCATGGCCCAGGAGAAATTGCAGGGGGAGTGATGACATGAACACTGTTTTTACTGCCAGCCTGACAACCAGCTCCAGGTTGATGGTGACAAACACAGCAATTAATCAAAACCTATCAAAACAGAAATCCAGAGACTACAGAGAACTCAACACTAAATCAGACTGTCATCAGGCCTGCTATAGCACAGGGAACATGGTGGAAGAGGGGGTGGAAAGATTGTAAGAGCCACAGTGTGGGAGAAATATCCTGAGGCATGGTCCTTTACTACCCCACAGGGACTAAGGCTTTCATGACCCCACAGTGAATACCAAAACCCCACTGAGGAGGGTCTCCAGGGTAACAGGAGCTGAGGTAAGGGGATAAAAGAGAGTAACATGCTATAATATGAAATAAAGATTAATATTAAAAAGTTGGGACTGATGTCATGATTATACTGAACACACTGCTATATGGAAAAGACCAGCAAGTCCAGAAGTGTTCACCTGTGCAATAGTGGCACTAAACCTAGGAGGATAATCAATGGCTTTCAGATTGGCTAAGAGATCCACTCAGTGACAAGGAATCTTAACTGGAACTGGGATCCATGGCAAAATCTCATGGGGACCAAGAACTGGGCTCTAACGGAAAATTCCTACTACCAGAGAGCTACGAAGAGGCTACACCCATTAGAATCTTGCCAAAATAGCAATGTTTATCTCATTTAACCTATACTGATCTCACTCTCTGATGGAGATTCTGTTTGTATTTTTCAGAAGGCAGCAAGAGAGCTGTGGACAACCCAATTCCACCAACAAGCCATGGGATGATAGCTGACATATTTGCAAGAGATGAACCGCTCCTAACCTATCATCTAAGCCCTATGAAACCTATGAGAAAGTGGTGAGATAAACAAGAGACCTATCACCACAGCAAGTCAGATAACTCAGGAAAGGTCAATGGAGACAGACACCTACCCAACACAACCCAAAGCCAAAGTCCAGAGACACTTAAGATCTCAAGCAAACTTAAAACTCATACACCATGACTCAGGGAACTGAGAGAAAGAGGAAAGATTGTAAGAGCCATGGTGGGGGAGAATATCCAGAGACATTGCCCTCCTCAGCAACAACACACAAAGGTGTGTGTGTGTGGGGGGGGGGACTGTCTACCTCTAGAGCAATTCATAACCCCCTACCCATGGACTGATCCAGTATGCCCACTGAGGAGGATCCCTAGTGGATTGGAGACAGGGAGGAGGGAAATGGGGGTACCAGCATAAGATACACTCAAACAATATAATTATGGATAATAAAGATATTAAAAAAAAGCCAGGGGCGTGGTGGTGCACGCCTTTAATCCCAGCACTGGGGAGGCAGAGGTAGGAGGATCACCATGAGTTCAAGGCCACCCTGAGACTACATAGTGAATTCCAGGTCAGCCTGGACTACAGTGAGACCCTACTTCGAAAAACAAAAACAAAAAAAGTCAGGGTGGGGGGATGGCTCAGCAGTTAAAGGAACTTGCTTGTAAAGCCTGCTGGTCTGGGTTCTATTCCTTGGTACCCACATAAAAGACAGATTCACCAAAAAGGGGGCAGGGCGAAGGACAATGGGGTAAAGGTCAGAGGGATACTAACCATTGGCTAGATGTTTTCAGTAACCCAGAACAAATCTGGACAGGGTACTACATACTAATACTAAAACACTTGCAATTCAATGGCCATATCCATTTTCAATGGACCACCATGTCAATACCTGTCTGCATCAAGCATGCACACATACAAATGCAGATCCTGTGGCTTACATGACTATAATCATAATCTTTGTGGAAATGGGATCCTTGCCCCATTTTAACAATGCATGTGGGAGTCCTGGTGACTGCCTAACCTCATATTTTACTGTCTACAATTATACTTTCAAAACCTGACAGTTTAAAAATAATGGGTTCAGCAATAAAATTGGATCTTAAGAGTTTAAGGAAATTATGTGAGCCATGTATTTTGTCTACTGCATCTAATGCTGTGAAGGCTTTTGAGAAAAGTATACTGACATTTAATGGAATTTTGCCATTTTGGTTTGTACAGACTACTTTCTTGATTTCAAAGAAAGACTTAAAAGATTTAATGTAATCCCTATCAAAATTCCAATACCATTCTTTACTAAACAGAAACACAATCTTTAAATTCCTTTGGAAACACAAAAGAGATTGATAGCCCAAGTAATCTTGAGGGGGAAAAAAAAGTTAAGGCTGCAGGTATCCCCATACCTGACTTCAAGGTATATTAGAGTCATAGTAACAAAAACAGCATGGTACAGGCTCAAAACCAAGACATATTGACTGGAAGAACAGAATAGAACATCCAGATATAAATCTATGTAGCAACAGTCATATGATTTTTGATAAAAATGTCAAAATCAATTGCTGGAGAAAAAACCCCTTTATCAAATGGTGCTCAGAAAACTGGATATCTGTATATAGTACAATGAAACTAGATCCCCATCTCTCTCCATGTAAAAGAATCAATTCCAAATAGATCAAAGACTTACATAAGACGCGAAACTCTGAAATTGCTAGGGGAAACACTTCAAGATATAGGAATAGATAAGGATTTTCTGAGGACTCCAGTCACTTAGGAAACAAAGCCAATAAACAACCAATGGGTCCCCTGATAAATTTAAAAAGTTTTTGTATAGCAAAGGAAACTTTTAACTGAGTAAAGAGGCAGCCTGGAGAATGGAAAAAAATTCTTAGTATTATATACCTGACAGAGTATTAATATCTAGAATACACAAAGAACCTAGCTAAACAATAAGAAATCAAACAACTTAATCAAAAAATGGGCTACAAACTGAACAGAAAGTTCTCAAAAGTAGTACAAATAGCCAATAAATATTATAAGTGTTCAATATCCTTAGACATAATGGAAATGCAAATTGAAACTGCTTTGAGATTCCATGTCACTCCACTTAGAATGACTATTAACAAGAAATCAAATGAGGGACCAAAGAGATGGCTCAGTAGTTAAGGTATTTGCCTGCAAAGCCTAACGACCTGGGTTTGATCCCTCAGTGCCCACATAAGCACAATATGGGGCATGCATTTGGAGTTCATTTGCAGTGACTAGAGGCTCTGACACACTCATATTAATTGCTCTCTCCCCTTGCAAATAAATATATTTTCATTAAAAAAATCAAATGACAACATTTGCTGGCAAGTGTGTGGGGAAAGAGGAATCTTTATTTAATGTTAGTGGGAATATAATGGTACAGTCATTATAGAAGTCAGTGTGGGGGTTTCTCAAAAAGCAGCAAACAGAAGTACCTTAAGACCCAGCTATAGCACTCCTGAGCATATATCCTAAGGATTCTACCCTTTATTAGAGAAATACTTGATCCTTCATGTTTATGCTGTTCTATTTACAACAGCTAGGAAATGAAATCCACCTAAATGTCCATCAATGGATGGATAATAAAGATGTGGAACATATTCAACTAAGAAAAATGACATTATGAAATTAACAGAAAAATGGATGGACCTGGAAAATATTTTACTAAGTAAAGTAACACAGGCTCAGAAAGACAAATATTACATGTTTTCACTCATGTGTGGATCCTAGTTTTGTAATTTTAGGTTTGTATGTAAATTTGTTTGTCATTTTGGATTTTGAGTAAGAGTCAGTAGAGGCCATGGCAGGGAGAGAAAAGGGAGGGGGGCTTAAAGGGCAGGGATGGTAGAACACGTATGAGACTAGAGGGGTGGAATAGTAAGTAGCCTTAAGTGGGGATAGGAGTAGAGGATTGAAAGGAGATACATGAAAAAGCCATATGACTTTTTGTTGCTAGTTAAAAAATATAATTTAAGACAAAAGTTTGAGCAGAAGTAGCCCGTGTTGGTGGACAATGCTGCTCCCAGAAGCCATAGTTGTTACAGGAAAATCCTAATGCCAGGAGTGGGATACCTCCCAGTGAGTTGTTGGTCAGGGAGATCCCTGAGCCCCCCCCCCCAAACAATACAAGTTATTGCTATTACTTTTGGTTGCACACCAGAACTGGATGTGAGACCCTACTGCTGAAGACAGCACATGCTTCAGTTGTAGAACACTGAGAAATCAATCTGGAACTGAGCTAAAAGCTTCCTCTCTGCTGACTAGTTGTCACAGCACTGAAAAGTTCCATGCAGGCTGCTGGGGTAGAAAAGTCATCAACAGTCTTAACCAGCAGTGCACCCTGGCCAGCTGCACAACAGGCCAGCCAGGCAAGATGTGCCCACTAGTGCTACAGTGGCATGTCTTATGGGAGGTAACAACTGCTCCCTGATTGGATTTGAGTTACTGGTAGTGAATGCTTGCTAGGAGAGAGTGGAAGACATTTTCTTTGGTGTAGATAACAGTAAATGTGCATGCTTTGGTCAATACTTCCCTCCCTTGCTCATGCAGGCATCCTGAATTAAACTCAGTGGGACACACACAGCTCAATCAGGAAAAAAAAAAAAAAAGACATCAACATAGAAGGCCTAGTTGGGAAGAAGGGGTTTGTTGGAAAGGAGATGTGGAAGAGGACAAGAGATGATAATGGACAGGATTATATTCTAAGAAAAATTGAAGAAAATAAAATTTCAAGGAGAAAACAACTCCCAGAGCTTTAATTTCAATATGATAATCAAATCCTCTGAATGCAATAATGGTAAGAAAGATGTCTAACAACTGAGGAAAAAAGAATATCTGTTACTGGTGAGGGTTAAAGAATGAGCTGCTCATTTACCAGAGTGACATCTTTTCCTCCTCTAAAGCAAGAGGTGATCACATTCTTTGGATTAAGCCCATTTTAAGAAAACATGTTGGGAGGCTGGGAAGACAGCTCAGCTGGTAAAGTGGTGGCCTTGCAAGCACGACTACCTGGGTTCAATCACTAGAACCCACAGAACAGGCGAGGCTGAGGTAGTAGGATCCCTGCGTCTAGCTGGCCAATTGGTCTAGCCTAACTGGCTAGTCCAGGCCAACGCAAGACCATGTCTCAAAAATGGTAGGTGGGCTTTTTCAAGATCTATTGTTGTCCTCTGGCCTCCACATGCATGCAACCACACACAAATGTTTTTTTCTTAAAAAAAAAAAATTTTTTTTTAAGTACATGCTTCAAGCCAGTGGTGGTGCACTGGGGGACGCAGAGGTAGGGGAATCACCAAGAGTTCAAGACCACCCTGAGACTACCTAGTGAATTCCACATCAGCCTGGGCCAGAGTGAGACCCTACCTTAAAAAACAAGCAACCCCCCCCCCACAAAAATATATGCTTCACATTTGGAAACAGTGAAGAGAATTCTACTAGCACCCTTAAGCAGAGTTCTTTAACTCTGGTACCTCCACACTTTGAACACAAATTGACACTTAGTCTCAAATTGTAAAAATAGACCCAGCACACCTCTGCATTAAAGAAAATAAATCTTCCTACGGCCCATAATAACTTTGCCTACAGTAATGGAAGAAAGAACTAAGAAACAGCATGATTTCAAGACAGGGCACAGCAAACAGATTATGACTCCCTTCCCCAGGGACTATTCTAGTACCCCAGAGGTAGAGTTCCTAATCCTCTTCCATGACACTTGTAAGAACAATGCCCAGCCATTTTCCATCATAAGCACACAGAGATGTGCAGGTACAGTTATATGGTATTTGTGGGCACCCTGGAGATAGAACAACTGCTGCTTAAGGCCACTTAGCCAGGGTCACGGGTGACTCTAGGCCATACTTGATGGCCCAGAGGGCTAAAATGAGTACCTTTGCTGTCCTGAAGCTCAGCTCAAGCAGAATTATCTTTTCCTCAGCATTTTAGGATTTGCTAGGATTCTCAGGGCTCCCAGAACTATCAAATCCTGGCTCTACTACACACTTGGTAGGGGGATGAGACTCTGGCAAATAAATTCACTTAACCTTAGTAAAGTATGGAACCCCCTCCCTCCAATCTTGACAAGGTATTGAGGAGATTAGAAATAAAACACTCAGCATCACTACACATGTATCGCAGTGCTTGACAGGCAATCAATACATGAGAATTGGTATTAACCAAGAGGGTTGCTGAATTAGGAAATCCAGCCTCTATACAGCAGTAATGCTCTGAGATTAGAAACTGCAGGTTTCCCATTCTTATTCTAAGAACTAATACATTTTGTAACACAATAAAGAATATCTCCTGCCTTCAAAATCATGAAGTCATAACCTCTCCACTCACTAATATTCACAGCTTCATGCTCTAGTGTTTTAGAAGTGACCGTTTTTGCCACTCATTCATGAAAGATACACGAGCGTTTGATGCTGACAGCAGCACACTTATCCATGTTCTGTAGAATATGTGGTGGAAAAGCCAGTGCAGGCCATGGTCATGTGCTACAGGAAAGAAGACACCAGCAGGTGGCTCTGATTTGGACTTCCCCAATGTGAGAACAAGTCAAACATCTGTAGACCAAAATATTCCTTTACATATGGTAAGCAAGATTCTTTCCTATAATTTGTTTCCCTCAAAAAAAAAAAAAAAAAACCTGGGGGAACAGTGTAGCAAAGATGTATAGCAGACATACCAGCAAGTAAGCAATACAAACACAACTGCACCTCCACAGACACACCAGAAGGCAGCCTCCAGACCTCAGATCAGATATGAGAAAGTGCTAACAGGGGCTGGAGACATGACTTAGCAGTTCAGGTGTTTGCCTGCAATGCAGAAGGACCAGAGTTCGATTCCCTAGTGCCACATAAAGCCAGATGCACAAGGTGGCACATGTGTCTGGAGTTCATTTGCAATGGCTAGAGGCCCTGGCACACCCATTCTCTCTGTCTGCCTCTTTCTCTCTCACTCCCAAACAAATAAATAAAACAAAAAGAAAAAAAAGTGCTAAGAGATAATGATGCCCAGGTCATATCAAGCTGTCATAAAACCTCACATATGGCAGGAATGAGCCACAGTGAATAATTCTGTGTGGTGTTGTTTCCCAAACACTATGAACTCTCAACTTCTGCTTTTTGATTAACATTAGGTATAGTTATCAACTCCAGACAAACTTACTGCTTTCTGCCAGGAAACCTCTTCCTTCTTGCTCTGGATATGTTCAGTAAAAAAAAAAAAAACACCACCAGAATACAAATTATTATTGCCTAACCCTCCCCCACCAAATATTCTAATCTTTCACAGGAGGACAGAGTTTTAAGAAGCAAATTCTTCTTGAGTTGCTCTTTGATCTTTTGGAAAACAGAAAGACAAAGCCAAATGTGTGTGCTAAGAACTTCTAGCAAAGGAAAAGCTAAAACTAATCTAGCAAAGCTGGGAGGGAGGTTGTTTTGATGGGCAGTGCTAGGGACCAAACGTAGGACCTTGTAGTTGTGAGGCAAGAACTCTGCCACTGAGCTACACAAGAAGTCACCAACATATTCATTTGTACAGCAAAGAAATGTATGAGTGAAAGCTCCTATTTTCTAGGCACACTACATGGAATCAAGGAAGAAAGAGACATGGCTGCTGCTCTGAAAAAAATTTCAAGGTCTAAGCTCATGGTGTCTCATGCCTTTAGGAGCTGAGGCAAGGAGGATCAACGTGAGTTTAAGGCCAGCCTAGGTTACAGAGTTCAGGTGAGCAGAGGGCTAGAATGAAATCCTGCCTCAACAAATGAACAAAAAAGCTCAAGGTCTAGGACCCGAGTCATTTTACAGTAATATATTTACAGTAATATTCACAGTAATACAGCAAGAGACTTTACGTATCCATGGCAGGAATGAGCCACTATGCACAATATTATCAATATTACATGAATAAACATAAGCTAACAATCATACCTTTCTACAGTGTCATAAAGTTTTTGGAAAATGATTCAAAGAGGTGATTTTATTTCCAGGAAAAGCATGAACTCATGACGTTTTATGAAGGCTTCCCGCATAAGCATCAAGCTTGTCAGGTAGGTAGGGTGTGGCACCTCCAGAGTTCTCACCGCACACCTCCATGACACTTAGATCTCCCAGCAAAAGGCCGGTTCCCGTGCTAACTTCTCCCTAAAGCTCCCGGGGCGGCGTCACGCCCGCTTGCACACCCATCCCCGGGCCGAAGCACGGCCATCTCATCCATCTCTCCTGCAAGCATGGAGTGCCCGCTCGCCCGCCCTTCTCGGGTTCGAGGCTAGCCCGGTGCGGGCGGCAGCCACGACTTCCGTCTGCAGAAGGCCCGGGGCGGCTCGAGCGGAGCTGCGGGGTGACCTTCCGACGGACCGGGCGCCTCCCAGCCGCCGCCCCGGCCCAGCTCCGCCCGGGGCTCCCGGGACCCGGGCAGAACCCACGGGGCCACCTCGGCCCGCGGCCCGGCCACGCCCCCGCCCGCCCGCCTTGGCCCGGCATCGCTCACCTGCGCCCGCCCGCTCTCCCGCCGCGAGCCGGCCGGTCCGTCCGTCCGTCCACCCCGGGCCTGGCGGCGCTGCTCGCTGGGGGTGATCGGCGCGGAGCGGCCTTCCGCGAGGCTGTCCCTCCGCCGGGAGCCCGGGCGGCGGCGGCGGCGGTAGGAGGAGGAGGAGGAGGAGGAGGAGGACTCCGGCGCTCCGCTCCGGGAGACCCACCCTCCTCCCAGCCGCGCTGCTGCAGCCGCCGCGATCACTTCCGGGGCGGGGCGGCGGGGCACTTCCGGTGCGCGGAGCCCGGGCCGCTGGAGAACAATGGCTCGCTGGGCGGGGGCTGTCCTCGGCCGCGCCCTCGAGGTGGACGCCGGCTTACCGCCCCGAGGTCGACGAGTGCCGGCGTGGGTCTCTCGTGGGCCCCGAGCTCCCGAGGGGAGGGTCTCGAATCTAATCCCCAGGGAGTTGTCCCGCGAGCATGGCTGCTCAGCAGCTGCAGAGTCTTGCCTGACCCCGGCTCTGCAGCCCAGCCTCGGTACCTTCCAGCAATGTCCGCGAGTGTCCAGGAAAAGAATGAATACGTGGCTTGGCTGACTTGTGAGCTGAGAGTTTTAAAGATAAATAGGCTTTTTTTCCTAGTACAAAAATGAGATGGGAAATCCAGACCCAGACAGGCCCAGTAATGAGTATTGAGGAGGCTGAGTAGCAATTACAGGTTCTCGAGCTCCACTGGAGTTGCTGAAGAGGCAGACGAGACTCTAATCATGAACTGTCTAACCATGACCTGATGAGGCAGTGAGGGTGTAATGACCCTGCAGATTTAAATTTGAACCTATCCGTTCATTGGACAGAAAGTTGGGAAGAAGCCGAGTAGACAGTGGACCCCTGCAGAAGTCAAGAAGAGAAAGCAGAAACCTTGTGTGAGTCACAGTGAGCACCCAAAGAACATGAATCCCTAGATGTGGACACCAGGTCAATTGAGAATGGAGGTGGCAGTGGTCATGCCTGGGGGGAGGGGCAGATAAAGAGATAAGTAAGGATCGGCATGGGTTGGGAGGCAACTTCTGTAATTAAATCAATGTGCAGTCTAATGCCAATTGCTGTGTGACGTCAGATCTGAGGGGAAGTGAGCTCAAGTTAAAAACACCACAAGCTTGTGTTACCCATCCAAACAGACAAACTTCAGTCCCACTTCATTGAGCACAATTTCAAAACCATTTCCCCCTGTTTTCACTTTTTAAATTTAAATTTTAAATTTAAATTTTTAAATACTACATAAAAAGAACACACATAGTGATGGGCTGGAGAGATGAATCAGTAGTTAAATGCACTTGCTTGCAAAGCCTGCCAGCTCCAGTATCTATATAAAGCCAGATGCACGTTTGCAGCAGATCAATGTTCTAATGCTTAATGATCTAATAACCATGAATTTCTCACATACCAAAAACTGAAGAATATGCTAACTCATATAGTATCAATTCAGATGACATCTATGTTGGTATTTTCAAAGCGCTTTTAATAATTGACAATAACTTAAACTAGCCACAGACCTCACAGGGGTGAGGGCAAGGAGCTCCACAAAACACTACTGAACAGAAAACCAGGATGAAACAGATCTCCGAGACTGCCCCAGAGCCATTAACCAGCCTGTCTTAGCTGCTGCTTGGCTGTTCACAGCTAAGCCAGCCTGGCATAACATCAAACATAGGACAGTTCATTTGGAGCAAAACTTCAGAAAGCCACATATAATAAAAGGCCTATAAGAGTCACAGCAGCCAACTGAGGTCTAATTGAAACAACAAAAATGTCCAAGATGGGCTGGAGATGGCTTAGCTGTTAAGGTGCTTGCCTGAAGAGCCCAAGGCAACCTAGGTTCAATTTTTAATAATTGCTATAAATAAAATTATGTATTTTCATTACTAGAGATAAACCGAATTAATATGTTTTGCATATTTGTATGGCATGTGTGTATGTGGGGGGTGCATGTGTATGTGTGTATATATGTGTGTGGGGTGCACGTGTGTGTGTGTGCGTGTGCGTGTGTGCGTGTGCGTGTGTGTGTGTGTGTGTGTGCGTGTGTGTGTGTGTGTGTGTGTGTGTGTGTGTGTGTGTGTGTGTAGGCCAGGACAACGTCAGGGATCATTCCACTTTTTCTGAGACAAGTTCTCTCATGCTCACTAGTTAGACTAGACTGGCTGGCCAGTAGGCTCCAGTGATCTGTTTATCTTCAACTCCCCTAGTACTGGGATTACAGGCACGTACCATCATGTCCAGATCTCACATGCTTATTTGGGATTGAACTGGGTCCACATCTTTGAAAGACAAGCACTTTACAAATGAGTTATTTCTCCAGCCCTCGCTTTAATATTTGTAAAAATATTTATTTGAGAGAAAGAGAAAGAAAGAACATGGGCATGCCATGGCCTCTAGCCACTGCAAATGAACTTCAGATGCATGCACATGCACCACCTTGAGCATTTGGCTTTTCGTGGGTACTGGGGAATTAACCTCAGGTCCTTTTGCTCTACAGGTAGGCACCTTAACTGCTGAGCCATCTCTCCAGCCTCTCACTTTAGTATCTTAAAGTTCTCTTTGATACATTTGACAGCATTAACATTACATTGTAGTCAGCACCTATCAAAATCAAGATCCATTTTAAAATTTATTTTTACTTATTTATTTTTACCTGTGCATGGGTGTACCAGAAGCATGTACCACTTTTTGCATGGGAGGGGTGAAAGACCCCCAAGGCCTCTCTCAGGAGAGTGTACCCCAAAACTCCAATAACCACACCAGCAGATGCAAAAGCAAGAGGCATTTTATTCTTTGGCTGCGCAGTCGGGCTCCACCAGCAGGCTGACGTGTGTCCAGGCAAGATGGAGCCCCGAAGAACAAAGGAGCAGGGTACTTATAGACAAAAACTATCTAATTATAATATAACTCAGGTTACTGGGTGTGTGGCATTTCTATTGGGTCCCTCCCTGTATCTATATATCTCCTGATTGGTTACCGCTTTGGGGCCACATCCCAGATCCAGCCCACATTCTAGGACAGCCATATGTTCCCTTATATGGAGTCTTTTTGCTCCTGGGTCTTTATGACCAGGCATCCTTTAGGGAGGGGGAGGCCAATCTAAAGTGAAGCTAGTTTTACAAAATGGAGTTTTATCTATA
>PVHP010048752.1:0-12431 GCA_004024765.1 Zapus hudsonius
TCTCTCTCTCTCTCTCTCTCTCTCTCTCTCTCTCTCTCTCTCTCTCTCTCTCTGATTGAAAATGAATAAATAAAATATTTTTAAAAAAAGAAATTATTAGAACTCAGAAAATGTAGTCGCTATATAAGGTATCAAAGAAGTACATAAAAATAATTTGCAGCCAGGCGTGGTGGCGCATGCCTTTAATCCCAGCACAAGAGGAGGTAGAGGTAGGAGGATCGCCATGAGTTCAAGGCCACCCTGAGACTACAGAGTGAATTCCAGGTCAGCCTGGGCTAGAGCGAGACCCTACCTCGAAAAACCAAAAAGAGAGAGAGAGAGAGAGAAAGAGAGAGAGAGACTTTAGCTTATGGGCAGGGAGGATACTTCAACATCAAGTTCACTTCCCTGTCTTCAAGGGACTGACCCTGGAGCCAAGGGCCCTGGTGTGGTTCCTGTCACTGCTCACCCCCCAGAGGACTCCTCATTCCGCCTACACCATCCCACTTGAACTTCAGAGTGAGGCAGACGTTAGTGCTTAGACACAGTAGCTCCTTGTCTGTCATGACACTCCAGAAAGTAGGCAGGAAAGGTTAGCGGTGGCACTTTACAGGACTCTGAAGTCACATGGTTCTGAGGGGCAGCAGGATCTAGATTTCAGTTCGTGGAACCCCCTCATTTGGGGGGTTTCTCCTTAAGCACTCTTCTTTCTCGTGTTTTGGAAAGATCAGAGAGGTTGTGGACGGAGCAGGGCTCAAATTCAAGAGCTGCCATAGGGCTGGAGAGATGGCTCAGCAGTTAAGTTTGCCTGCAAAGCCTAACAACCTGGGTTTAACTCCCCAGTAGCCACGTAAAGCCAGACGCACGGTGGCCCATGCATCTGGAGTTCCTTTGCAGTGGCTGGAGGCCCTGGCACATCCATTCCCTGTCTCTTCTATCTCTCTCTGCTTGCAAATAAATAAAAATATTTTTAAGATAGTTGGAAAAAAAACTGCCATTTTTATCTCTGTGGTTTGAGGCAAGTTATTTAACCTTTCTGAGTCTTGTTTTAAGATAGGAATGATACCTAAGATAATAATAATAAATAATAACAGCTAAGAGATCTACAGGCAGGATATTAATAGTGCCAAAAACCAAGTAAGCATGAAGGATAGCTTCCTTCCCTCATCCCTAAGTGACGATCATCTGTCCCCAACTCTTTCTACATAAACACCTAAAAAGTGCCTCCACTAGAGCTGAGAAGATGGCCTGTCAGGGAAAGGCACTTGCTTGCAAAGTCTGAAAGCCTGGGTTCGATTCCCCAGTACCCAGTAAAGCCAGATGCTCAAAGAGGCACATGCGTCTGGAGTTTGATTGCAGTGGTTGGAGGCCCTGGCACGCTCATCCTCCCCCTCACCTCATCTTTCTCCTTCCTCACAAATAAATACTAAATAAAATATTTTTTAAAAACACAAATTCCCCTCCCCCCAAAACGCCACAATTCCCCAGCACCTGTGTACAGCCAGATACAAAGTGACGCATATACCTGTGACCCCATCCATGTACCTAGGAGACAGGTAGAGCTGGGAGTGTGTGTGCAGCAGAGAGAGACCTTGTCTCCAAGAAGGTGGGGCACAGGTACCTCAAATGATTCTCTGATCACACATATTTAAATAAATAAATAAACTTAAAATAGGGACTTAAGAGGTGGCTCAGCAGTTAAGGTGCTTGTCTGCAAAACCTAATGACCCAGGTTCGATTCCCCAGTACTCATGTAAAGCCGCGTGTACAAAGGTGCACCTGTATCTGGAGTTTGTTTGCGGTGGTTGGAGGCCCTGGTGCACCCATTCTCTCTCTCTCTCTCTCTCTCTCTCTCTCTCTCTCTCTCTCTCTCTCTCTCTCTCTCTCTCTGCTTGCAAATAATTTTTTTAAAATAAATTTAAAATAAGTATTTTTTAAATGCCTCTATTACAAGTGCCATTGAGCCATTTTGTAGAAAGCCAGAATGAGGTGGAACCATGCCTGAAAACAGGGCAAATTCCTCTAAAACATTTGCAGTGACAACCCAGGCTCAGTGTGCACGTCTATAATCCAGGACTTGGGATGTTGAAGCATACAATGAGTTCAAAGCCAGTGTCGGCACATGAGACCCTGTCTATAAATAAATAAATAAATAAATAAACAAACAAACAGTAACAATGATAGGTATTTGCTTTTTAAAATGGTCAAATACAGCCGGGCGTGGTGGCGCACGCCTTCAATCCCAGCACTCGGGAGGCAGAGGTAGGAGGATTGTCATGAGTTCAAGGCCAGCCTGAGACTACAAAGTGAATTCCAGGTCAGCCTGGGCTAGAGCAAGACCCTACCTCGAAAAAACAAAAACAAAACAAACAAAAAAATAGTCAAATACACATTCATGCACCAAAGTAAAAAGTCTGGAATTTTCCCCCAACCTCCATGGAGATTCCTGCTAATACAGCTCTGTGTTCCCAAAGTATTTTTCCACCCCACATTATGGAATCATGTCATAAACACACCCTAACTCCGCCATGTCCTTCTCTCCGGGTATTCCTTCGAAGGCCCTTTCCCCCAAGGACCCTACCTGGCCGGCGCTGGACACAGACGGGGCAATGCCAACCCTCACATCTGACTCAGGCTTTGCCATCCTGGTGGCACCTCACCCTTCCCACCGTCTGTGGGTACCTGGTCTTCACACCATCCTGTCTGGAGGAACATTGCTATTTCCAATGTCCCATGGGAAAATTAGAGGCTACAGCCCTTCTTCAATGGGTCATGGTGATCTGCTGGCCAGCGAGGGAACTGGGGGGTGGACAGCATGTTCTCCAATTCCTGCTCCTGTGTTCATTCCTCTAAGCTCAGGAGGAGAGCCAGGGCAGGGGCTTCCTGGAGCCCTGAGCACGAGAATACAGGCAATAAATAATAAATCGGTTCTAGCCAGCCCACAAGCAGCGTGCCTACAGGGCCTTGCACAAGGCACACCACGCTGGTGTGCTTTCCAGGAAGCCTGGTACACCCTCCAGCCAGGGTCACCTGTTTCCCGGTCACCCAATCCTGGAGAGGAAGTTCAGATGTATAGCAAGCTAGAGGCCCAGGGCCCCCCAACCCCTCCAGTGTGGTTGATCCCAGCCCAGTACCTCAGATCCCACATCCTGCTGCACCCAGCTCCCCAACTGCCCAGCCCCACCTCAGCACTGCGGGCAGCTTCTGTCCCATCTGGAAGCTGGTTTCTGAGCAGGGAAGGAGCCAGCTGCAGGGGAGACAGCTGTGATCTGTTGGGGTTCCCTGGGAGTAGCCAACAACTGCCAAGTATCTCTGTGCTGTCTGGGACCCTTCACCCTCTCAAGTTCTTCCTTGCATCCTACCATCCAATGGTCTCTTCGACCTCCGCCCCCCAAAGCCATTTCCAAACTCACCGTCTGCAGAGCGCATGCCATGACGCACCTGGCCCCACACCACCTGCTCCTCTCTTCAACATCCCCCAGGGCCTCGGGTGTCCTTCAGACAGAAGTCAGCTGGCCCCAGTGCACATGTCATGGAGTATGTCTCTCCTGATGTCACAGGGACACAGCACATGCATGATCCACACAACTCTACTAGACGTGAGCACCTTTGGCACAGGGGCCAGGTCTTGCGCCTTCTGTGTGCCCCTAAGCCCTAGGGATGGTGCCACGTGGTGGCTCTCTGCTAGGCTGGGTGGCTCCTTGGCGGGGTGGGAGGCCTCTGGTGATGCCTAGCCCAGGGAGGTTTCAGAAGGTTTGCTGGTTCAGATAAGGCCTCATGATGCCTCTTTCCCAAACGGCCCAGCCCTTCGGCCCCGTCACCAGCCCTTCTGTGAGGTGTGGTGAGTTCCAGGCCTTTCCACCCCCACCCCTACCCCATCACACCTCTCTCTTACTGGCTAAGGCTCGCCAGGGCACCAGGGCCTTCAAATCAATCAGATTCCCATTCTCTGTTCAAGCTGCCAAGGGGCTACTGAATTGCATTCAAATCACCAAGGAACCGGTTGGTATACAAGGTTCTCTTTCTCTTCCTCTCCTTGCAAATAAATAAACTATATAAAAAAAGAAAAAATTTAAAAAGAGGGGCTGGAGAGATGGCTCAGCAGTTAAGGTGCTTGCCTGCAAAGCCTTACAACCTGGGTTTGATTCCCCAGTACCCACATAAAGCCAGATACACAAAGTGGTGCATGCATCTAAATATCATTGGCAGCATCCATTCCCTCTTTCTCCCTCTTCTTGCAAATAAATAAAATATATTTAAAAAAATAAATAAGGACTGGAGAGATGAGCTCAGTGGTTAAGGCACTTGCCTGCAATGCCTAAGGACCCAGGTTCAATTCCCCAGTACTCACATAAAGCCAGATGCACAAGGGGACACATGTGTCTGGAGTTCATTTACAGCAGCTGGAGGCCCTGATGTGCCCATTTGTGCTCTCTCTCTCTCTCTCTCTCTCTCTCTCTCTCTCTCTCTCTCTCTCTCTCGTAAATAAATAAATAAAAATAAACTGGTATACAAGGAAAAGCTTTTGGGAAAATGAATTCCCCTATAGAGGCTCCCCCCTTAGTTGAAGACCAGGTACAAACATCACCAAAACAAAAACACAAACAACAAAAAGACCCTGGGCTGGGGAGATAGCTGTTACGCTGCCCAAGCATAAGGACCCGAGTTCAATCCCCAGAGCTCAGGTTTGGAAAAGCCATGTGTACTTGGCACATGCTGGTAATTCCAGAGCTAGAGAGGTGGAAACAGGTGGATCCCCGGGGCTTGCTGGCCAGCCAGTCTGGCTTATTTGACAAGTTCCAGGGTCCTTCTCAAAAGGATGGACAATGCCTGAGGTTATCACACATCCTGGCTCTTCCTCTGGGCTCACACACAGCTCTCCATCACAACATTTATGCATCTGAACGTTGGTTCAGTCTCAATGAACTGGACTATGCCAAGGACCGTGCATACAGCTGTGCACTCAGAACCAACCAGGAAGAAAGGGAGAGTCCCCATTCTTTCTTATCTCCTTATACATGTAGCCCAGGCTGGGCTGCAATTAAGTATATAGCCCAGGCTGGCAGTATTGTTGGGTAGCCATCCAGCTCTCTGGACCTTGGTTTTCTTATCTGGGGAAATGATTTCTGCCTTGAAACCTACTCCCTTGTCAAATTGAAGAGTGAATGTAGAAAGGCTTGGAAAATGTACAGGACTCTGCAAACACCAGGTGTTACTGTGGCTCACTCAGAACACACCTGCGGGCACCTTGAGCTGCCAGGTGTATAGGTGTGTGGGTGGGAACAGGTCCCTGGGTAACCGGAGCCCAGAGCCCAGGGTAAGGATCCAGGATGCCATTCTGCATTGCCCTCTAACGGGTGAAATACAAGTGACTAAGTAATATGCCCCGTATCAAAGTGAAGTTGGCTTTTTCCTTGGCTGGGAGTGGGACACATCCTTTAACCTAACAAATCTCTTTCCCTAAAACCTGACCAGAAGGTGTGGAAAATGCCAAGTTGCCTGAACATATGGCTTTTCCTTATCTCTTCTTCCCTAAAGGAGTCCCCTTCCCTGGAAATATGACAGGATTACAAGCCCCTGGAGGCCTGGCATAGGAGCATTCCCATCAAAGACCCCAACCTAAGTCACCAGGTAGGATTCCCCATTTCTGGGGACCCCCTCCTGCCTTCTTTCTTTATCTCAAGGTCTATAATGAAATCTCTCTAAACCTCACCCTCTATGGTCTGTGGATTTCACTCCCTGATTTCATAAGACAAGAACCTGAAGACCACTGACTCGGAGTGGAGGCTTGGTGAGACCATGACCATCGGGTACCTTACTTCTGAGAATGCCCAACAACGGCTGGGAATGGCTCCGTCACTCTCAAAGACACACCAAATGCTCCTATCAGTGGCCTGTGTGTGTCCTTGTTCCCTGATCAAATGGACAGGTGAAAAAGCAATCATGGGGGCTGGAGAGATGGGTCAGCAGTTAAGGCACTTGCCTGCAAAGCCTAATGACCCAGGTTCGATTCCCCAGTACCCACATAAAGCCAGATACACAAAGTGGTGCATGCATCTGGAGTCCATTTACAGTGGCTGGAGGCCCTGATGTACCCATTCTCTCTCTCTCTTTTCTCTCTGCTTGGAAATAAATTTAAAATTTTTTTTAAAAGAAATCATGGTATGTTCTGAAATAAAATTTCAATATGGCAAAAAAGAAAAAACCAACAATCATGGGTGTCTGAAACGCTTCCACTCTGAAGTACCCACAATGCCGTGGGGTCACCTATCCACTGCATGTGAAGGTCAGGGGGTCAGATTCATTACTGCTGTTTTAATGATGGCTGCACAGAGATGGGAGTGACTTGTCGTGGTCCCTCAAGTGCTGTGTCCTCCTTCCACAAGAAAGACCCAAGAGGAAAACTGTCTGCACTTCAGATTCCAGGGAGAACCCGGGAGAACACTGGGGATTTGGAGGCTGCCCCCTCGCCAGCCATTGACAGGAAGCTGAGGAGTGAGCCTGCATTCCTGCCCTGCCACATTCCAGGGCTTGGTCTCCCCTGGAGGCCCATGTAGCTTCTGTATTTTTAGCTAGTTGAATGTGACAGCATTGTTCTCTTCCTGGGCATGGGCTTGGCCACTCTCCCCAGCCTGAAAAGGCCTATTAAGGAGTGCCAAGGTCATGGGGAAGATGACTTTGGGCCTGACCTCAGGGTCCTTCTGGCAAGAGGAGGAACAAGGGAGGAAGCACTGGGTTTCCACTCGGAAGCCTGCATCGCCCTGGCGGCTGGGTGCTTGGCAGTTTCGGGTCCCTGTGAAGGCCCAACTCTTCCTATGTAAACTGAGGCTGTAATGGCTGTGTTACAAACAGTGCACATCGGGGTAAGTCGATCTGTCCACATTTTTGTTTCATGTCCTGAAGTTCAACTAAACTTCAGTTTGGGGGCTAGAAAGATGGCTCAGTGGTTGAGGCACTGGCTTGAAAAGCCTGAGGGTCTGAGTTCAATTCCCCAGTGCCCACATAAAGCCAGATGTCCAGGTGTATGCATCTGGAGTTTGTTTGCAATGGCAGGAAGCCCTGATATGTGCCTTCTCTCTCTCCTTGCAAGTAAATAATAAAAATAAGTATAAGGGGAGGGGAGGGAGGAGACAATTGAAAGAGAACAGTTAGAAATCTACAAATTCTAAACATTTCACTGTCAATGATCTTATTAGACCAATTTCTGCGGGGAAGGGATCCTCAACACTGAGCAATGCTGGGAGGGAGGAGGAGGAGACGGGGTGCGGTCAGGGAACTGGATGATCCTAAGGCAACTCTGTACCTCCCACTAGCCTTTCCCTCTTGGGGTGTTTCCCTAAACTGCTGCACAAAAACGTGTTGGGCATAAGATGGTGGGAAGAACATAGGGGTCCAAGGCTGGGGAGATGGCTCAGGAAATCGTTTGTTCCTGAGTTCGGATCCCCAGCGCCCATGTGAAGCAGTTCACAGTGACCCCAGCGCTGTCACAGTCAGATGGGAGGCAGAGACAGAAGAATCCCTGAAACAAGAAGAGACCCTGCCTCAAATAAGCCGAGGGCTGACACCTGAATTTGTCCCCTGACCTCAGCGCGCGCACACACACACACACACACACACACACACACACACACACAGGTTTTTTTTTTTGGTTTTTGGAGGTAGGGTCTCACTCTAGCCCAGGCTGACCTGGAATTCACTATCTCAGGGTGGCCTTGAATGCATGGTGATCCTCCTACCTCTACCTCCCAAGTGCTGGGATTAAAGGCGTGTGCCACCACGCCCGGCTACACATAAGAATTTTTTTTTTAAATAAACTCATGTGGGCTGGAGAGATGGCTCAGCGGTTAAGGCACTTGCCTGCAAAGCTTAATGACCCAGGCTTGATTCCCCAGCACCCACATAAAGCCAGATACACAAAGTAGCACATGCATCTGGAGTTTGTTTGCAATGGCTAGAGGTCCTGGCATGCCCATTCTCTCCTCCCCCATCTCTGCTTGCAAACAAATAAATATATTTTTTAAATTAAATAAACTCATGCACGAACATTCACAGCAGCATTATTCATGATAGCCTTTGGGGAAAACAACCCAAGTGTCCATCGACTGGCTCACGGATAACCAACGAGGCACGCAGAGACGTTAGGTTAACGGAAGTATTGATCTAAGCTGCAGAATGGATGCACCTTATTATGCCAAGGGAAGGAAGCCAGACATAAAGGTCATGTTTTGTCCAATTCCATTTATATGAAATGTCCAGAAGTTTAGGCAGATCCATCAACAACAAAGTGGATTAGTGGTTGCCGGCAGGGAGCCAGGGAGGGACTGCTACTGAGTACAGAATTTCTTTTTGGGGTGAAGCAGATGGAGGTGATGGTTACCCAGGCCTGTATCACACACCAGTGGCTCACAGAGTTTCGAAGCCAGAAGCAAGCAGTGGTGGTGCACACCTACAACCCCAGCATTTGGGAGGCTGAGTTAGGAAGACCATGAATTCAAGGTCAGCCTGGGCTACAAAGAAAGTCCCAGACTTAGTCTGGGTTTCACACTGCAAGACCTTGTCTTAACAAAACAAAAAATAAAAAAAGATGGCACTATTCATGCTATGTGAGTTACAGGAGTCTGGCTTATCTGAGTCCAGGGTCTTCATCAGTAAGTGAATATCACACTCCTACAAACCTCACGGGAATTTTGTGGGGATTAGCTAGACAGAAAATGGGACAGACCCTATAGGCTCTCTTTGATCAGTGTCACTACTAGGAATTACTAGAGGAGACCAGAGTTTAAAAGAGTTAATCCAGGGCTAGAGAGATGGCTCAGCAGTTAAGGCACTTGCCTGCAAAGCCAAACAACCTGAGTTTGATTCCCCAGTATTCACACAAAGCCAGATGCACAAAGCTGCGCATGCATCTGGAGTTCCTTTACAGCCACTGGAGGCCCATTCTCTTGTCTCTTTTCTAACTCTCTGTTTGCACATAAATAAATAAAAATATTTTTAAAAGAGTAAAGACAAAGAAGCCCAGAATTAAGGCTCATGCTTGTAATCCCAGCACTCTGAAGGCAGAAGTAATAAGATCACCACAAGTTCAAGACCAACCTGGTCTACACAGCAAGTTCCAGACCAGCTAGGATTACATGGAGAGAGAAAGGAAAGAAAAGCCGGGCATGGTGGCACACACCTTTCATCCCAGCACTTGAGAAGCAGAGATAGGAGAATCGTGGTGAGTTCAAGGTCAGCCTGAGACTACATAGTGAATTCCAGGTCAACTTGAGCTCCAGCGAGACCCTACCTAGAAGAAAAACTAGTACAGGCTGGGTAGATGGCTCAGAGGTTAAAGGCAATTTGCTTGCAAAGCCTGTCAGCACAGGGTTCAATTTCCCAGCATCCACAATGTGCACACACACAAATAATAATTTTAATCTAAAAAATGATAATAAAGAGGAAGGCACACCCAACAGGCACCATGCCCCTAGTCTGGAGGGAGGTTTCCTGTGGTTCTCGGCATCAAGAGCCTGCTGGGACATTTCCTGCCTCACTGACTTCGCAAATGGCTGGGCTGCAGGCTTCCCCATTCAGCTTTCCCTACAGTGTAGGATACAACCACCCTCTCATTTTACGGAAAGACTGCTGGCTTGAGTTTTTATTTTGAATAGGGCTGGGCATGTTTAAGAGACAGATAAGCCTGTCCTGCCAGAGGTAGAACCAGAGGGAGGAGGGGTGGCAGAGGGCAGGTGAGGTGGTGCCCACACCTTTAATCCCAGCATTTGGGAGGCAGAGGTAGGAGGATCACTGTGAGTTCAAGGCCAGCCTGGGCTAGAGTGAGACCCTATCTTGGGGGGTGAGGGAGAACAAAAATCATACCTGTGTTTCATTCTCAGTCACCCAAGCACAAGGGGCGTGCCCTGCAGCCTCCCAAGAAAGGCTCACAATTAAGCTGTCAAATTCACTGGGGAAGACTGCAACCGAGAACCAGGGCTGTTAGGAAACGAGCGAACTAGAAGCTCCAATGCTGTGATGTGAATGGAGATGACTTAGAAAACAAGACTGTAAATGATCTGTTAATAACATGCCATGGTTTGATCACACCAGGGGTTTGGCATGAACAGCAGTCACCCACACATACCTCTGATGGGAGGGTGGCAGGGCACAGCCATCAAGGACGGCAATTTGGCAAACTCATCAATGGCAAAGGACACACACCCCTTCACCTCGGAATTCCAGCTCACAGTAGCAGGGAAAATGAGCGCCTCGGGAGCTAGCAGGGTTGTCTGAGAGGCAGCTCGAAGAGACACTGATCTGAAATGTTAGACACTCAAATGTCCATCAAAAGAAAGGCTAAAACAGAGTATGGGCACAATGAATAAATTACATGTATCGATATGAAAAAAAGGCCCAAAATATGAGTTAAAAACGAGAAGCTAAACCAGGCATGGTGGCGCACGCCTTTAATCCCAGCACTCGGGAGGCAGAGGTAGGAGGATGGCTGTGAGTTCAAAGTCAGCCTGAGACTACATAGTGAATTCCAGGTCAGTCTGGGCTAGAGTGAGACCCTACCTCGAAAAACCAAAAAAAAAATAATAATAATAATAAAAAAATAAAAATAAATTACAGTTTTTCTCCTAAAGGAAAGAATATCAAAAAGAGCCTTCTAGATCCCATTCATGACTTTCTGGCAGCCTGGGGGAAAAGGCTTCTCTTCATAGATGGACCTCTAGTTCCAGGTCCCTTTCTGTTCATTTGTTTAATATTTTTATTTACTTGCAAGAGGGAGAGAGAGCGAGAGAATATAGTTATGCCAGGGCTTCTTGCTGCTTCAAACAAACTCCAAACAAATGGACCACTTTGTGCAAAAGCTTTATGTGGGAACTGGGGAATTGAACCCAGACCATCAGGCTTTGCAAGCAAGTGCTTTAACCACTGAACCATCTCTCCAGCTCTAGTTCATTTTTGAGTGGGAAGACAAGGGAGAGGCAACCCTAGAAATACAGGTATAATACCTCCTGTGATGGTTTATATACTGGCTGCTAGAATCACCTGTGAGGGACTATCTTTAAATGAGGTGGAAAGACCCACCTTAACTGTAGGCAGCACAATCCCTGAGCTGAGGGGAAGGGGCAAGGTCCTGGACTCCATGAAAAGGAGAACACTGAGCACCAGGATTCCTCTCACTGCCTCAAGCTTCTGCCGTCACCTGGAACTATAGCAGAAACAAACCCTTCCTCCCTTAAACCGATTTATACAGGGTATTTTATCCCAGCGATGAGCAAGGTAACTGATAAGCTTGAAATCAATAAGCTCCTGCCGGCAGACCGGCCACTGCTGATTCATGGAGAGGGAAGGGATGACTTCCTCTGTGTGTGCAGCATCTCTCCAAGGTCCTCCTCAGGCATGCTCAGAGCTGCTGTGCTCCAGAGGCTAGTTCTACCAGCCAGGAATTCCCGAGTGCAGACACGCACAGAGACACTCCCAACCAGTCTTTTTGGGCGAAAGCTGCCCATGCTGTTCCCCAGAGAACAGCAGGATCGTGGGAGGCTGCACTGCACGCTGTGGTGTGATGAGGAGGCACCTCACAGCCAGGGTTTATTCCCTCACGACATTCCCTCCAGATCCAACCTAGGAAAGCCCACGGGGGAAGGACAGGGGATCGTGGCACGAACACTCACAAGGGGGCTACTGCAGTCAGTTTCTCATTTCTGGCACAAAGAACCCGACCAAAAGCAGCTCGTAGGAGGAAAGGGTTTATTTTGTCTTAGAGACTCAAGGGGAAGCTCCGTGATGGTAGGGGAAACCGAGGCATGAGTAAAGGGTGGGCATCACCTCCTGACCAACACCAGGTGGACAACAGCAGCAGGAGAGTGTGCCCAACACTGGCAAGGGGAAGCTGGCCATAACACCCATAGGCCCAACCCCAACAACACATCCCCCAGGAGATTCCAATTCCCAAGTTGCCACCAGCTGGGGACCTGGTATCCAGAACACATAAGTTTATGGGGGACACCCGAATCAAATCACCACTGGGGCCTTCCCCGGCTGTTTGTGCAACACCGCCTTGAGAGGTGTGCCAGACACTTTGGATTACCTCCCCAGCAACAAGGAACAGGCCTCAGAGCCACAGGGAGTGGAGGAAGCTACAGGAAGCCCTGGCTTCCCTTTTTGTTTTTTGAGACTCGGTTTCAGTATGTAGCCCAAAGTGACCTCTGGGTCCTCCTGCCTCAGCTCTCGGAGTGGTGGGGTTACAGGTGAGTCATCATGGCCCGTCTTTCCTGTCTCCCTTTCTCGCTCCTTTCCTTCTTTTTTCTCTTCTTTTTTCCCCTCTCTCCCTTTCCCGCTCCCTTCCTTTCCCTACTTTTTCATGAAGTTGTTAATACCAGACTCTCAGAAAATGGCCTTGAGTGGTCCTTAAAGTATACTGTACCACATCTTCCCAGGACTCTTGGGTTAGCCCACTAGACAAA
>PVHP010048753.1:0-12414 GCA_004024765.1 Zapus hudsonius
AGAGAGAGTCTGGCTTATGTGGGTATGTGGGTACTGGGGAATTGAACCTGGGGCCTTAGGCACTGGAGGCAAGTGCCTTAACCGCTGAGCCATCTCTCCAGCCCTATATTTCCTTTTTTTTTTTTCCTATATTTCCTTTTAAAAGGTATTTCACTTAAAACTTCTCCACTTTCCCCCACTTGGCCAGCTATGGCACAGAGCAGGGAAGCAGGTTACTCAGTACTCTCAAAGCTGGGCTGGGCGTGGTGGTGCACGCCTTTAATCCCAGCACTGGGAGGCAGAGATAGGAGGATCGCCATGAGTTCAAGGCCAGCCTGAGACTACATAGTGAATTCCAGGTCAGCCTGGGCTAGAGCGAGACCCTACCATGGAAAAGAAAAAAAGGAAGCTGGGGGGCTGAGGGTACAGAGCTGTGCTAAGAGCACAGCAGTGGAGCTCACAGTCCAGATGCCAGCAGCATCTGTAGACACATCTGTATGCTGTGGCTAGTGGCACCCCTATCCTACAGATTAAGAGCAGGTTTGACACTCAATTTCCTGGTTTTCATTGAAAAAAAAAAAAAAAAGCAAAACCTGATTAATTTTAAGGAGTTAATGGATTGCTGTAATATGTTCCTAAGAGACTTAATGTTAATATTTTAGTAGATGATGCAGACATCCAGAGATGCTTACAACCTACAAATGATAACTACCCTAAAGCTCTTTCAATAGTCAACCCATTGTTTAGGATTCTTATACTAAAAACAGAAATAGGCAAAAATGTGTTTCATACAAGCATACTATTAGAGAATAAAATGTTTTGATGAACACATTTTGCTTTATTAACAGAAAAGCCACATCCATTTATTGGACTTTAGACCTGTTTTTAATTATGGATGTGGATGTTCTACCATAAATTCATTGTAGTATTCGTGTTTATAAACACAGCATTAAATATTCCCTAGGACTCTATATATCTGGGAAGGTTTCAATCAAAGGGAAACATCACATAGCTTAGGGAAAGTCCCAGGGATCTTCATATCATACCTGGCTAGTATCAAGAGGTCTAGCTCATAACAAAGGAATGCTAGCCATCAAGGATGCTTTAGAAGTTATTGGCATAAGTCACTCTTGGTAGTTTATGCCTATAATCCTAGCAACTTGGAAGGCTGAGGAAGTTAAGGCATGCCTGAGCTACACAGCAAGCTGAAGGTCAGTGTAAGCATCCCTATCTCAAAAGAATCTAAAAGGGGTGGGGATAAAGATCAGTGGTAGACAGGGGCTGGTGGCGCATGCCTTTAATCCCAGCACTGGGGAGGCAGAGTTCACCATGAGTTCTAGGCCAGCCTGAGACTACATAGTGAATTCCAGGTCAGCCTGGGCTAGAGCAAGACCCTACCTCAGAAAAACAAAACAAATAAAAAACAAACAAAAAAGTTCAGTGGTAGAATGTTTGCCTATCACTTATAAGGCCCTAGGTTCAATACTCAGTAGTACAAAACCATTTATATATATAAATATATATAATATATATGTATAAGAAGTTTCAAGAAAGCATCTCAATCACATAGCAGAGCCAGGAACATGGAGGTACATAGGCCTATAATCCTGAAAATTGAGAGGTAGAGACAGGAGAATGGCTAGTTGGAGGCCAACCCAGGCCTCCATGTCCAGGACATGATTCTGACAGCAGCACGCCCACCATAGCAGTGACAGCACATAACTATAATTAACACTGCTGGGGACAAAGTCAACTTTCTGGCTGGCCAGAGCAGACTCAAACACATTTAAGCCAAAGACTGAAGACATGGCCAGCTAGCACTTGTAGGTAGAAGCAGAAGATTCACGAGTCAAAGGCCAGCCTCCACTACATAATGAGGATGAAGCCACCCTGAGCTACCTACCTGAGACTCTATCTCAAAACATTAGAGAATAGCGTGCCACTGGCTAAAGCTGTTCCATAGCCAAAAGCCTGGAATGCAGAGCAAAGGCAGCTTTGAGTCTGGAAAGAATGGTTTGTTTGTAAATAAGTGAGCAAATGTCACTAAAATAAATACAAACAGAAAGTGGATCAGTGGTTGCTAGTGCTAGAAGAATGGGAACTGGGGAATAACTGCAAATGGTTACTGGGTTTCTTTCTTTTGGAGTAGTCAAAAAGTCCTAAATTAAGATTTTGGTGATAGTTGCACAACGGTGAATATATTATAAATCATAGAACAGTATATATAGTTTAAATGTATTTTTCTTTTTATCTGTGGTGCTAAGGATTGAACCCATGGCTTCATTTTGATGGCTAGGTTTTGTTGTCAACTTGATCTTTTAATTACCTTGGGTGGGTCTCTTAGGATGTTTATAGGAAGGCAGACTCTCAGTAGGGGGCAGGATGTAAGGAAGCTCAGGAGAACTAGAAGTAAACATTCTTTCCTGTGTGGGCAGTGCAGGAGTAATTCCAGAGACTCAGGAAGACATTAAGTCTGGGATAGGGTTGCAAGACCCCACCCTGAGGCTATGTAGAAGGAAAAGAAATCTCCTTACCCCCTGCCTGTTTTGCTTGTGTGTGTTGGTGATGGGTTTCTCTCTCTGCTTGGACCTGTGAAAGGGGACCAGCCTCTTTCACCATTATGGAACTTCCCCTGCAACTGTAGCCTCAATAAATCCTTTCCTCCCATAAACTGTGCCTAGATTGGAGATTCATCCCAGTGGCGTGTGGCTGACTATGATACGCATGAATACTAAGTACATGCTCTATCACTGAGTTACATTCCCAGCCCTATAAGGTATAGTTTAAATTTAGTTTCCTTTGGGAGGCTGAGGTAGGAGGATCTCTGTGGGTTCAAGGTCACCTTGGGTCTACATAGCAAGTTCCAGGCTAGGCTAGATTAGAGTGAGAACATACCTTGGAAAAAAATCAATTTAATTTTGGTGTCCTAGAAAAAAAAAAAAAACATTGCAGAAACAATCAGCAACAAAAGGAGTATATTTGGCCAGGCGTGGTGGCGCCCACCTTTAGTTCCAGCACTCAGGAGGCAGAGGTAGGATTGCTGTGGGTTCAAGGCCACCTTGAGACTATATAGTGAATTCCATGTCAGCCTGGGCTAGAGTGAGACCCTACCTTAAAAAACAAAACAAAAAAAAAAAAAGAAGTACATTTGAAAATGCTGAACACTGCAGAAACAAAAGAGCTATATTTGAAAATACTGGAGCTAGGTTTGGTAGCACACATCTGTAATCCCAGCACTTGGAAGCTAGAGATAGGAAGATCAAAGTCTTCCTCCATTCCATAGGAAGTTTGTTTGCAGTGCCAAGAGGCCCTGACATACCTATTCATATTCTCTCTCTCTCTGCTAGCAAATAAGAAAATAAGCATTTTTATTTTTATATATTTATTTGCATGCAGAGAGACAAAGAAAATGAGAAAGAATGGGTGACCCAGGGCCTCTTGCCACTGAAAAGTAATACCAGATGCATGTGCCACTTTGTGCACCTGGCTTTATATAGGTACTAGGGAGCTGTATCTGGGCTTGCTTTTGAAGCAAGTGCCTTTAACAACTGTGCTGTCTCCTCAGCCCAAACAAATAAATTTAAAACAAAATAATTGCAACTCTTTGTGTGTATGGACATACCAAGGACTTCTGTGGCTGCAAAGGAACATTAGATGTTTGCACCACTTTTTTCATCTGGCTTTATGTGGGAACAGTAAGCTGAACCCGGGCAAGCAGGCTTTGCAACAAGCATCTTTAATCACTAGGCCATTTTTCAGCTCTTAAGTTTAAAAAAGAGCAACAAAAAAACCAGAAAAAATAAAAATACTGGGAACATAAGAGCTGAGGGTTGTGGTACGAAAAAACACAGCATAAAACTTTTCCACACTAGAATTTCTTTTTTGAGACAGGGTCTCATGTGGCCCAGACTAGCCTCAAACTCAGTACATGGTTGACGGTGACTATGAACTGACCCTTCTGCCTCTACATTTAAAAGTGATGAAATTACAGGCATGTGCCACCATGCCCAATGAGGATCAAGCCTAGGGCTTTGGGCATGCTAGGTAAGCAATCTACAAACTGAGTAAAGTCCCCAGCCTACATTAGAATTTAAAGAATATAGTTAAAGGAAAAAATAACCAAGTGGCTATTTTTAGGAGTGGCTTTTTCCATGTTATAAAGCAGCTGTGCTTCTCAATAAATCTTAAATATTTATAAACTAATTCAAATAAAGTATAATTTTTTTAAAAAGCAGTTAATTTTTGTCTCTGATAATACAAAACATTCCTTTAATAATGAATGTCCTCATTCCCAATCTCAATAGAAAGCAGGACCTTTGTTTTGTGTATGTTTATTTATATACTGGTATGAAATTCTGTTGTGTTTTGAACCTAGGGCCTTACACATTCTAGACAACTGACCTAAGATGAGCATTTGAGAATGGTTCTAAGTTGGACTGACCCTGAACCTGTTTTCTAGTTCAGGCAGGTTTAGACTACACAGTGCTGAGATTAAAGAATGCACTACCAGCAAGTGCATGCTACTTCAAGACTACAGTGGGAGCCGGGCATGGAGATGCACGCCTTTAATCCCAGCACTTGGGAGGAAGAGGTAGGAGGATTACCGTGAGTTCAAGGCCAGCCTGGGACTACATAGTGAATTCCAGGTCAGCATGGGCTAGAGTGAGACCCTACCTCAGGGGAAAAAAAAAAAGACTACAGTGGGCAACTCAGTGATAGATTCCGCCTCAAAGTTAAAAAAAAAAAAAAGACGTGAGAGGATCACCAAGAGTTCGAGGCCAGCTTGGGCTACAGAGTGAGTGAGTGAGGTCAGCCTGGGGTAGAGTGAAGCCCCGTTTCAAAAATAAGTAAAATTCTATATCCTGTCAAATAGACAACCAGAGACTATCCATTAGAAGTCCATATCTTATCAACTTGACACTCCAACAATAACACTATTAAGCCATAACCTTCCATCCCTTGTCTGCAAAGGTTGACTGCCATCTCATAATGCAAGATGCATTCAATCCAACTTCAAAAGTCCTCATAGTCTTTAACTGTTTAAAAGTCTAAGTGTAATCTGAGACTCAGGAAAATTTTAATTGTGAGCTCCTGTAAATCAAAACCAAGTTACAAGTGCCAACATAATGGCACAAAGTAAACATTCTCAATCCAAAGGCAAGAATGTGGACATAGGAAGGAATGATCAGATCAAAGCAAGAGAGAGCAGGCTTGCTCCAAAGGGCTTGGTTGAGTAGCTCTACCTCTGGACCAAATCCACCCCAAGTTCACAGCTTTACTTGGTAGATGTGTCCCATTGACCTGGCATCTCTTAAACCTGAGGTCTCCATTTCAACTTAGGGTTCACCTTCACAGCTTCACAAAGTGGCCTCACAATGACTTCGACCCTAACACTGTTTAGCTGCAGCAGCTCTCTAACCATGGTGCAATACTTCAAGACCTCAATCTTGTATCTTTCATTCTAAAACTAGTACCATGTAGACATTGCTGCCAAGTTCTGCTGACAGTTTAGGATGAAGGCTGGTACCCATAGAACACAGCCATAGCAGCCTCTGAATGATGACTTTGCAGATCTGTGACCAGTTTTTTGAGGTAGGGTCTCACTCTAGCCAGGATGACCTGGAATTCATTACATAATCTCAGGCTGGCCTTGAACTCACAACGATCCTAACTCCAGAGTGTATGCCTGGCCAGATGCATTTTTCCTTTCAAAAGAATGCTTTCTTTCTATTTTGAGCCGTCAATGTGTTCGGTCTTATCTTTGGGGTATTGTTCCATTGTTTCAGTGTAGAATAGTTTGCTTATTAATGGTGGTAATCTCTAATAATCACAACCAAACCAACTGCAGGCTTTGGGCCTGGGACTTTAAATTTGCTTACATTTCATTCTATATTAAGCTTTGTATTTCCATATCTTTCTGCTTGGTATTTTCCTCTTATCTTGTAGATATGAGTGAGGGCAACAAACAGAATACATACCACTGATTCAATGTTTTTCTGTCTGAAATTTGCTCCACCAAGCACATTAGTCTATGACTTTCAAATTCAATATTGCTCAAGTTCTCAGGATATAGGCAGTTAGCTTCTTTGCCAGAATATCACGAGCTGCCTCTAGCCCAGTTCCAGATACAGTCTTTATTCCCCTGTGGAGACTTATGAGCCAAGCCTCCAATGTCTGTATTTCTCTTAGCCTTCCAACCAGAATTCCTACCAGAATTAAGTCACAATCCTCATCCATGAAGAAAATAATCCCCCCCCCCCAAGGTAGCGTCTGGCTCTATCAAAGGCTGACCTGGAATTCACTATGTAGTCTCAGGCTGGCCTTGAACTCACAGTAATCCTACCACTGCCTCCCAAATCCTGGGATTAAAGGCATGTGCCACTACATCCCTGTTAAGAAAAGTAAATTTTTTATTTTGGTTTTTTTGAGGCAGGGTCTCACTCTAGTCCAGGCTGACCTGGAATTCACTATGTATTCTCAGGGTGGCCTCGAACCCACAGCAATCCTCCTACCTCTGCCTCCTGAGTGCTGGGACTAAAAGCATGTGCTACCATACCTGACTAAAAAAGTAATTTTGACTCTGAAGATTAATACAATTTAAAATGACTCATTAGGGCACTCTGACAACTGAGAATTAACTATTATAAATACTCACTGAATGTTTTTGAAAGTGAAAGTCACAATATAAAATAAATCATTGTTCTCCACTGTGACCTTATTTGGAAATAGAATCTTCAAAAATATGAAGCCGGGCAAGGTGGCGCACACCGTTAATCCCAGCACTAGGGAGGCAGAGGTAGGAGGATTGCCGAGAGTTCAAGGCCACCCTGAGACTACATAGTGAATTCCAGGTCAGCCTGGATTAGAGCGAGACCCTACGCCGAAAAACCAAAAAAAAAAAAAAATTAAAAAATCAAAAATATGATGAAGTGGGATGGAGAGATGGTTCAGCGGTTAAGGCACTTGCCTCCAGTGCCTAAGGCCCCGGGTTCAATTCCCCAGGACCAACAGAAGCCAGACTCACAAGGTGGTGGCCCTCGTGTGTTCTCTCTCTCTCTGCTTGAAAAATGAATTTTTAAAAAATGATGAAGTGAAGATGAGGCCATCACAGTAGCCCCTAATTTAATATAGCTGGTGTCCTTCTAAGACAAGAACCACATGAGATGTCTCATGCTTATAATCCCAGTAACCAGGAGGCCAAGGAAGGTGGGCTGCCTCAAATTGAAGTAGGCTCCTCACAGGAAAAGGGAGGCAGAGTATACAGACAGAAACACAGGAAAACAGACATAGGAAGATAAAGACAGAGACTGTTGTGAGTGAACCAACATAAGGCAAAAGACACCAACTATAATACCAGAAGCTTAGAAAAAAGGCTTCCAAGAGGTTTCCCCTTAAGCCTCCAGAACTTGAGGGAATAAATTTGTGCTTTTTAAAGCCATCAAATTTGTGGTATTTTTGTTTTACGGTACTTTGTTACAGCAGCCCCTGGAAGCTAATTTAATGATGTTAATATGACAGAAATTATGCAAGCAATACAATTCTACTAGTTTCTCCTCCATTACTATTCAGCTGACCTAAATACATTACGTAATTAAAAGCATCTGCTGAGAGTGGGTGTGCATCCTGTGATGTTGGCACTCCAGAGGCTGAAGCAGGAGGAATGCTGCAAGTTATGGCCAGCTCAGACATTAAGAGTACCAAGCCAGTTTGAGCTACACAAGACACTATCTCAAAAAACAAAACACAGGATTTGGAGAGATGCCTTAGTATCTAAAGGTGCTTACCTACAAAGCCTGAGTTCAATTCTCCAGTAAGCACATAAAGCTAGATGCACAAAGCACATGCGTCTAAAGTTCATTTACAATGGTAGGAGGCCCTGGCATGCCCATTCCTCCCTCTCAAATAAATAATAAAAATAAAATACAATTGTTAATATGCCACAGTTCCTAGGAAACTTGACTAAAAAAATATGTGATTCCAGATGATTCAGTGATAGAAACCTGTACTTTGCATGGTGGTTCATGCCTATAATCCCAGCACTCAGGAGGTTGAGGGTTGTTTTGAGTATGAGGCCAGGTTTAACTACAGTGTGAAATCCAGTATAGAGGAAAAACAAATCATAAACCTGTATTAATGTCACACTTCAAAGGAAATTATACTATTCAGCTAGGCTTGGTAATTTACAGCTATAATCTCAGCATTTGGGAGGCAGAAGCAGGAGGATCATGAGTTCAAGGCCAGCCTGGGCTACCCTGTCTCGGAAAAACAAAAGAGCTGTATATGTAACAAAAAAATCATCACCATTTAAAATATATCATAAATTTTTCTTTGCTTATTATTTGCAGAAATACTGCCAAGTTCTTCCCATAGTCTCCTTTTTCCTCTACAGAAGATCCAGGGTAGAGATACCAATCAAAAAAAGCAAATTAGGGTATGGCACACTTTTAATCCCAGCACTTGGGAGGCAGAGGTAGGAAATCAAAGAGTTCCAAGCCAGCCTGAGACTACATAGTGAATTCCAGGTCAGTTTTGGCCAGAGTGAGACCCTACCTCGAAAAACAAACAAACAAACAAACAAACAAACAAACAAAAAATAAACCTTATGCCTGACTATGAACCTCTGTCTCTCCTTTAATGATCTTAAAGTATTAGTGGCAAATAGCTATGTTTAGAAACAGTCTGAAAGCCAGAGGTGGTAGTTCACATCCATAATCCCTATACTCAAGAGGCAGTGGTAGAAGGATTACCTCAAATTTAAGGCCAGCCTAGGAGAGGGAGAAAAGAGGGGAGGGAAGAGAGCATTTTTGATTTAGTAAAGTACAGAATGGAGATATCAATGGAAACAAGTGATACTAAAAGACAGGCATGGTGGCACATACCTGTAATCCCAAAATTTGGGAGGTCCAGAAATTCAAAATCCTTCTTGGCTACACCCTTGGTTCCAGGTGAGTCTGAGCTATATAAAACCATCTCCTAAAAAGGTCAAATTAAAAAAAAATGATTTGCAATGCCAGGCATGGTAGAACATGCCTTTAATCCCAGCACTCAGGAAGCTGAGGAAGAATCACCAGGAGTTTGAAACCACCCTGGGCTATAGAGTGAGCTCCAGGTCAGCCTAGTCTACAGAGTGAGACTGCTTTAAAAAAAAATGTCATGAAGGCTAGGGAAATATTTCAGTAGTTAAAGGTGCTTATTTGAAAAAAAAAATATTAGCTGGGCGTGGTGGTACATGCCTTTAGTCCTAGGTAGGAGGATTTCTTTGAGTTTGAGGCCAGCCTGGGACTACATAGTGAATTCCAAGTCAGCCTGGGCTAGAGCTGAGACCCTACCTTAAAAAATACATATCCAACTTTTTGGCTGGGGAAGATTGCTCAGTGGTTAAAGGCACTGCAAAGCCTATTATCTTGGGTTCAATTCTCTAGTACCCACATAAAGCCAGATGCACACAGTGGAAATGCAACCTGAATTCATTTGCAACTGTAAGATGCCCTGAAGTGCCCGTTCTCATTCTCTCTTTAATAAATAAAAAATCTAAACACACACACACCCCCATTTGGAAGTCAACCATGTAGTCTCAGAGTGGCCTTGAACTCACGGCAATCCTCCTACCTCTGCCTCCCAAGGGCTGGGATTAAAGGCGTGCACCACCATGCCCGGCTTGTAACATCTCTTATAACTTAAAATGTTCACAGGTTGGAGAGATGTCTCAGCAGTTAAGACGCTTGCTCGCTGAGCCTGACTACTGGAATTTGACTCCCAAATACCCACATAAAGCCAGATGCACAAAGTGGCGCATGCATCTGGAGTTTTGTTTGCAGCAGCTGGAGGCCCAGGCACGCTCATTCTCTCTCTCTTCTCTCCATCTCTCTCTGCTTGCAAATGAATACTTTTTAAAATGCTCAAAATAGTCTTTCCATGGTATGAAATTAATAGCACATAGGTTTGTAAAAAGCAAAGAAACAGACACCAAGAGTCACAATCCCACAGCTAACTGGAAATAAAGCCAACATAAAATCTCAAATCTCATGGCATAAAATCCAGGATGTTTCCACTACCCCATAAGATATTTGGTAAATTCAGTACTAATTTCTAATTTCTATCATTTCTGTCTCTTCGAATCTACTCAATGACCTTAAACTGTACTGACATATTGCACTTTATAATATGATTAACAGGTTATATGAGATAAAATTTAAGAATTGACAGCTCGTGATAATCTCCTGGCCTCAAAATAAGGGCATCTATTTTAGCATCTTTATCTTTTTGTTTTGTTTTCCAGGCAGGGTCTCATTCCAAACAAGGCTATGGTGATCCTCCTACGTCAGCCTCCTAAATGCTGGGATTACAGACACTGGCCACCACAAGAGGTGTCTTTATTTAGTTTTACAAGGTCTCAACACATAGCCCAGGCTGACATGGGACTTGTGATGGTTATGCCTCAGCCTAAGTACAGGAATTACAGGTGGGCATCACCAAGCATGGTATCTATGCATCCTTGGAATACTTCCGTAAAGTGCAATGTCTGGTGTATAGTATGTACTCAATAAATGCCTTTTTTTTAAGGTGAGAGCACCACACCAGGTTTCACGATTTTCATTTGTAATGAAAGAGAGCAAGCAGGAGAGTGGGAGAGAGGGGGAAAGAGGGAGGGAGGGAGAAAGAGAGAGAGACCACTTTGTACATTGGGTTTTATATGGGTGCTGGGGAACTGAACCCAGGTTGCCAGGTTTTGCAAGCAAGTACCTTTAACTGCTGAGCCATCTCTCCAACCCAATCAATGTTCAGTTTCTATAATGATAGCCTTTCCCCAGCTAGCACTTGCTACTAGACTTAAATATTAGACCAAACATAAAACAGGGAACTCTCATGTTTATATTTGGGGTCTCTAAACATCAAATATAGGATAAACAAATCAATGTTTACAATGAAATATAAGAGAATATTTATGTCAATACTATAAGCTCTACACAAAACTGGTACATTATTTACAATAATTCTTATCCACTGAAATTCATGCCCCCTCCGCTCTCCTCCCTCCTTTCCTTCCCTTCCCTTCCTTCTAGCCTCCTCACTTTAGTTAGCATTACTTCATTAGCTTAGCTCATTGAATGCAGTAGTAAACAATCAAGTTTCAGGTGTAGTATGAGAATTGCTAGAGATTAGACTACTCTAATCAAAGCTCTACTAATAAACAGCCACACAACCCTGGGCAATTCATTTTTCCATCTTTCAGTCCTAATTACTACGTTAGCCTTTTGCAACACACATGGGGGCAGTGCTGAGGGCTGAACCCAGGGCCTTTTGTATGCTGGGGAAAGAACTCTACTAACTGAACTGTCCCAACCCCTCTAAACTTCTGCAATCCAAAAATAATTACAAGCACGCCTTTAAGGCCAGCACTTGGGAGGTAAAGGGAGGAGGATCACTGTAAATTCGAAACCAACCTGAGATTAGAGAGTGAGTTTTCCAGGTCAGCCTGAGCTAGAATGAGACCCTGCCTCAAAGAAAGAAAAGAAAGAAAAAACAGACGGACAGAGAGAGGGAGGAGAGAGAAAAAGAAAGAGAGAAGGGAGACAGAAAAGAAAACGACTGGACCCAATACAAGGGGTGGAGCTGTGCCTGAGTGTGTAGGTATACATCTTTGTAACCAGAACTGTTTTTCCTTCTTAAATGAGGGAGAAATGCCTGGCACTATCTCACACTCGTGTTTAATATCCTGAAAATGGTGCAGGACTGATTCAAAGTAAACAGAATACCTTTCATTTTCGTGCTTAGGAAGCTTGGTGAAGCTGATGTGGTTAGGGAGTCAGACTTGAGGCAAGCCAGGATATCCCGAGTATTAGTTCCTTCAGCTTTGTCAAACAAAAGGCTTGGGCTAAGAAATTTTCCAACACTAAAATGTTAATAATTGTAAGATGGCCGTCTCTAAGTGTAGTCTTTGAACTGGCTGTAAGAAATGAAGGAACAAAAGAAACTATGGCAACCTCCAGTCTTACAAGAGAAACTGTGTATGGTCAATTAACTATCAAGGTACAGGTATGACAAAACAGTAACAGAATTGTATCAAGGCAAAGTAGTAGATTCTTAAAATCTGATGTTTTTTTCCAAAGCTTTCATTCATGTTTTTCTTTTTGGAGATGTTGACTGCTCAGTTTCAGCAATCACCACTCCCCTCCCTACACACACACACACACACACACACACACACACACACACAAATTTAAGTGAATCGTGGAATCACAATTATGAAACTGAAAGTCAAGTTGACATTCTGTTTCACAAAATATGCTGGGGTGGTGACCAGGGCAGTAAAGGTTGGAAAAAATCACCAGCTAATTTCCGCTTCGTAAACTCTTTGGCCTCCATTCTTTGGAGTTCACACACCCTCGCCAAACACCCCCTCACCCCTACCGCACACACTCACAGGCGTGAACT
>PVHP010048754.1:0-12429 GCA_004024765.1 Zapus hudsonius
CATCGAGGTTGTAAAACCCAAACTGCCATCAGCTGAGGATCGATCTATCAGAACACATTCGTTTGTCTGTGGGGGACACCTGGATCAAACCATGACACAACCCAACTGGACTGCAATTCTACAGGTGAGCAAACCGAGTGTTGCCCAACAGCGATAAGTGAACCAGGTGTGTTAACGCACACCTGAAACCCCAGCACTCAGGAGGCTGAGGCAGGAGGATGTCCACTGAAGACTCAAGTTTCAAGCCTGAGTCTCTGGGGCCATACATTTAAACCCCCACAGACAGCAATTGAGGAAGACCATCAAGACTGACCTCTGGCCTCCCCGTGTGTGCACACATACACCTGTTCAAAAATGCATGTGCTCACACATGTGTGAACACGCGTACATGCACACTACACACATATCAGAGTCCAACTGGAGCCTCTTAAACTGGTATTTTAACCTCTGTAAATATTTCCCCATTTAATCCAGAGAAGGTTCTACACCCTTGCAAGGGGTTCCGGCTTTCACACGGACTTTTGTCCCCTTAGATAACACATCAGAACTCCTTTCAGGAGCACCGGTGACCCTGGCATGTTACCATCTGCCTCTTGAAGGGCAGTCTTCCAATTAAAGACTCCATCGCAGGCAGGCTTTTCAAGAATGGACTTTGGGGACATCTGTGACTGAGTCTCACCATCCGACATTGTGTCTGGGGCTGGTGATGCCTGGAAGGCCAGAGTAATGGTGACTGAGTCAGATTGTCCCCAGCATGCCTGGGGACAGGGGATGGAGGAGCCCGACAGAGTGATTCACTGAGTCCACCTGGCAATCTGTGAAGACTTTTTATTCCAGAGTCACAGCAGGGCAAACCCGACTTCAATCTTGCCCGAGATGCAATCCGGGAGCAAACATCCATCATGCGGCCAGGGGAGACAGAAAGCGGGGCTGTGATTGTGTGTCTGGCCCAGAGAGCAAATACTCACTGTTGCCAACACCCACAGTTCCCTTGGAGGCTGGAAAAGAGGCTCTCCAGCAAGGCTGCACTTGAACTTGGAATTGGATGTGGGCGGAGAGGTAACTTGACAGTTAGCTTTGAAGGAGCAGGAAGAACCATTAGTGAGCAGAGAATGAGGAGAAGAATTCTTTGAAGGACTCGGTAAGAGCCATGGTGGGGAGACTATCCAGGGACATGGCCCCCCTCAGCAACAACACACAAAGGGGGAAGAAAGAAAGAAAAACTGGCTCCCTCTGGTGCAGTTCATACCCCCTACCCTATGGACAGATCCAGTATGCGCACCGAGGAAGGACCCCAGTGGGTAGGGGACAGAGAGGAGGGAGACAGGGACACATGCACAAGATTTGCTCATACAATGTATATACTTATTCAGAATAAAGACATTTAAAATTGGAGCAGGATTTGCAAAGGAGGCCAGCCTCCCTCAGCCTAGCTCTGTGCAGTGGGAGAGGTCCGTGGCCTGAAGCTCCTGAGACCCCCCAATCCACCCCCTTCTGTAACCTTATCTACATAATAATGTTAATCACAGGCCCAGATTGTTGTTGGACCTGTATTGTGCATTAGGCTGGGATGCTGTAAAATCCATTGTTTATTTATTAGCCGATTAAATTGGCAAAACGATTTTCCAAGTCAAGGATTATTATTGCCTACTGTTTACAGATGAGATGACAAGGAGCTAGCCTGGGGTCAGCTAAGACATGACACCTGGGTCAACATTTCTACAGAGATATAATCACCCAATCACAAGGCTCTGCCATCTAGAGACCTCCACCCAAAAAAGGTTCTACCCTCCAAGGCTGCTGGGAAAATGTAAAATTGCTGTTTGTGCATAAATTGTTACACCCAACAATTATTTTTTAAAATATTTTTATTTATTCATTTTCAAGCAGAGAGAGAGAGAAAGAGAGAGAGAGAGAGAGAGAGAGAGAGAGAGAGAGAGAGAGAGAACCAGGGCCACCACCTTGTGGGTCTGGCTTATGTGGGTCCTGGGGAATTGAACCAGAGGCCTCAGGCACTGGAGCCAAGTGCCTTAACCGCTGAGCAATCTCTCCAGCCCACACCCAACAATTATTAATGCCCCAGTTCATCCCCTCCAGATTTATCACAATCTGGATGTATCTTTAAATTGTTTTTTTATTTGACAGATCGAGAAAGAGGGTGTGGTAGTTTGAATGGATGTCCCTCATTAAGACTCAGGTTTTTATTAACACTTAGATTTCCAGCCAGGTGGCTAGAGAAGGTGCCACTGGGGACTGGAGTTCGGTCCTAAGGTGTCACTGGGTGGGGATCTGAATTCCAGGACACAGGTGTGCAGAACAGCCTGAGTTCTGCCAGGGTCCCTGCTGTGTGCTGTCTGCCTGCACGCTGGCTGCTCGGGGGCCTATAGATGGGAGGCAGCTGCTTCCACCGTTCCTGATGCTTTTCCTGGATCTGTAAGCTTGCAAAAACTCCCTTCCCATAAACGGTGTCTATTTGGAAGTTCATCCCAGCAATGGAGAGCTGACTACAACAGAGACAGAGACAGACAGACAGACAGACAGACAGACAGACAGACAGACGGACAGAGAGAAAGAAAGAGAGAGAGAATGGGTGTGCCAAGGTCTCCAGCCACTGCAAATGAACTCCAGACTATGTGACACTTTGTACTTCTGGCTTTACATGCGTCCTGGGGAATTGAAAACAGACGGTCAGGCTTTGCAAGCAAGTGTCTTTATCTGATGAACCATTTCTCCTGCCCCTATGTCTTTTACTTGATTATTTTGGTTTTAGGTGGCCTGTCTAGAAATAGCCTCCTCACGGTCAAAACGAGGTCAAGAAACTTGAGATCAAAATCATTTTGAATTTAGAATGTCTCTTTCTAACACACGGCATATTGGACATTAATTCCCATCATGTTAGACTCTTTGTTCCCTTCCCCCACCCTCACTCTGCTGAGGACCCTCCCCAGGGGGCTTGTCAGTTTGAAGTGAGGGTCATGAATAAGCAGCCATTCTCTGTGGAGAGGAAAGATTCCTCAGGATACTCTTCCTACCCTGTGGCCCCTGCAGTCTTTCCCCGCCCTCTTCTACAAAGTTCCTTGAGACTTGGAGGGGGTGATCCAATCTCCATAAAGGTTGAGTTCTCAGCAGCTTCTGATTTTCTGTTTTGATGAGTGTTGAGTCTCCTCGATGTCTCCTGCCATCTCTGGAGGAGGTTCTCAGACTAGCTTCCTCTGGCCCGTTTCCTTCTTTGAAGAAGCAGAGAGGAACTTTGAGAGACACAGGAAAAAAGCTAGAGGTTAGGGTTAGAGGCAGAGACTAGAGGGGTCTCAAGCCAAGAAAGGCCAAAACTGCCAGAGGGAGGAAGCCAGGGATTCTTGTCCAGGGGATCTGAGGGAGTGGGGTCTGCCAGTGGCTTCATTTCTGTCCTCTGGCCTCCAAGATCTGTGAAAGACTACAATTCGATTATTTTAAGCTCTTTGCTAAGGCTTCCCTGCAAAGTGGATACAGTGATAATGTAGCTGCTCTTTGAGAACACAGGTTGGCTATAAATGAATGAATGAATGAAATCATATAATAAATAAATACAGGAACAAAAACAAATGGCTCATTTCCAGCAGTTCAAGTGCACCTTGCTAGAAGCAAACTTAATGAATGAAAGTCTTCATTCATAGACCAGATGAAAGAGGGAGTAAGGACCTTCTCGTAACGACTCGTGACATGATCTCCTTAAAGAACATTAAAGCAGCCTTAATACTTACCCACCACGACTCAGGGAACTGAGTGGAAGAGGGGGCAGAAAGATTGTGAGAGCCATGGAGGGGGAGACTATCCAGAGGCATGGCACCCCTCAGTAACAACACACTTGGGCCAGGAGAACCCGGCTGAAGACTAGGCTATCCATGGTCCCCTGCCCCAAGGACTGATCCAGACGGCCCATGGAGGAGGATATCCAGCTGATTGGGGATGGGGAGGGGGCATTGGGGATAACAACTCATTGTCTGCCCACTAAATAATGTAACTCATTATGGACAATATATATATATATATATATATATATATATATATATATATATATATATGCAGCAACCAAAAAAAAAAGAACAAGGTTCAATTCAGCAATGAACTTTTATCCTACAATTATTGAACAAAGATACAAACACAAAACCATCACCCTTGAATCAATCTTTTGGCGATGACAAGATGGCCTGGTCTTTATCAGACATCTCCTTCAGTGACCTTTGATTTTTAAACTATTTTTATTTATTTGTAAGCAGAGAGGGAAAAAAGAGAGAGAGAGAAAGAATGAAAGAATGAGTGTACCTCTTGCTACAAACGAACATCAGATGCATGCACCACTTTGTACATCTGGCTTCACATGGGTCCTGGGGAATTGAACCTGGGCCAGCAGCTTTTGCAAGCAAGTACCTTTAACTGCTGAGCCATCTCCCCAGCCCCGATCAAGGAGTGTTTTTTTAATATTCTTCACACAAGCAAGACATGGAAAGTGGTGAGCATTCTGGAAGCTTCTCACTCACCTTCCTGTACTGTATGAGAGGTAGCCATCTTAATGATCTTAATATCATTGATCAATTTGGTCTATTTTTTCCCTGATAAGATGAAACTGTAACAGAAGATCAGGATAGGGCTAAAAACACAACTGAAGGAATATCACTCAAATTTGCAAGATTACATAGAGACAGAGACAGCAACTGTCTGAGGTCTGTGAACACAAGCTTAGGAGGAGATAACAGAGGTCTGAGAATGGTTGCTGTCTCTCCTTTGTCCATGTCTGTGGGGGTATCTGTACTTCCAGAAACCATTGAAAACCAAATGTAACTTGTGAGTTAATTGGCTTTTGTTAACCAGCCCTGCCATTTGGGCTTCATCCAAGAAGGAAGGTAGGGGAGGAGATGAGAACAGACGCTTATCTACATTTCTCTGGAACTCATTTAAAACTTGGAGCTCTCTTGTGTTCTACCTGATATGTTACCTTACATGTGTGACGTCACATACACATCTCCATACCCTATAAAATCCCTTTGTAACAGGGGCCTGGGGCCAAATCTTCATCTATGCTTGGCCCGCCAATATAAATTCCTAAATTCGTAATAATAAACGAAATTCCACTCTCCTCTTGCTGAACTGGCTTTGTGTGTCACCGGGAATTCCTACAACAAAACCATGAAGTATTTATTCCATGTCTTCTTTATCCATATTGTACCGCACTACCTGCCCCTTTACCCAGCTGTATAGTATTCCCTCACACAGGTACAACTAAAGTTACCCATCCACTCAACAGTTAATGAAACTTTAGCGAACTTCAGTTTTTTGGTTATTAAAATGGTGCGTCTATGACCATTGTAGTATGTAACTTTCAGGGCTCATGTGACCCACTCCTCTAAGGTAAATATTAAGTTGAATTATTGTGTCCTTAGATAATAAACATGCATTCACTTACTTATAAAACAGAGTTGATTTAGTCACTTTGGTGAATGTGTGGTCATATTTCATTGTGGTATTAATTTGCATTTTCATGGTAACAAATGAAGTTGTGCAAGTTTCAAATATATATCATCCATTTGCATATCTTTTTGTTGTTGTTGTTTTTTGAGGTAGGGTCTCGCTCTAGTCCAGGCTGACCTGGAATTCACTATTAGTCTCAGGGGGGCCTTGAGCTCAGGGCGATCCTCCTACCTCGGCCTCCTGAGTGCTGGGATTAAAGGCGTGCACCATCACTCCTGGCTGCTAATCTTCTTTATAAAGTGTCTGTAAGAATTTTGAGCCCTTCTTTGAAAATTAAGCTGGTGAGAATAGGGGCTGGGAGAGAGTTAACCAAAACTCAAGATGCTATTCAAAAGCTCTATGGACCCCCTACCTCTCTGTTAGCTCACTTTAAAAAATGAGAGTTTGGACAGAAATGCCCTGTTGGGGTGGATAACGCTGCTCCCGGAAGCCATAGGCTGTTATAATAAAATCCCAATGCCTATGGATATGATACCTCTCAGGAAGTTGTTGGTCAGGAAGACCCTTGAGGACCCCAAAATAATACAGGTTATTGCCAAGGCTCTTGGTTCTCAGAACTACATAGTAAACCTTGTCGCTGGACACTGAGGGATCAAGCTAGAAGGAACTGGAAGCCTCCTTCCTGCTGACTAGATGCCATAGTTCTGGAAAGTGCTATTGTGACAGTCAGGTATGTGTAGGGACCACCCCTCCCCTTCCAGCCCCTCCCCTTGGGGGGGAGGTGTTTAGTTAGAGCTACAACCTAGGTGCTAAAACTGATTGCTCAAATATAAACCAATCAGCTGTCTCTCTGACTCACCTGGGGAGGACTTAAAACTAGCTTCCCTAGAGGAAGTAGGCCCTCTTCCCCCACATGGCAATGGAGTAGAAGGACTGCTGACCCAGGCCTCAGTGAGGTAAGGCCTGTACTCCGGGGTAGGGGGGAAAGCTCCAGACTTCTCTCATAAATCTCTCTGTCTCATAAAGGGAGCTTTCTATTATCTTTTCTTGGGCTGCTTATTTAGATAAATAATATAAGTTCTGTTAAACTCTCTGACATGTGCTCTCCCCACATGGGTGGCAGGAGAACTCTGTAGCTTCCCACATGATGACTGGGAAATTTCCCCATCCAATTCCCCTTTTCCTTATCTACTAAATTAGAATAAATGTGTAATTAAATTTTAATTCTGTCCCTGTGTACAATTCTTTGGCATTAGAGGACAAGAACTCGGAGTAGGAGGAGAGGGAAGGGAGGATTCCAAAACTCTCTCTCCCCGCATTGCTTACAAATATTAATTATCAGCAACCCGTATCACTATGTTGCCTGCTTGGGGAGAAAAGTCACCAGCAGTCTGAGCCAGCGGCAGATCCCGTGAGCTACACACAGGCCACATGCCAAGGACCCACCAGTGCAATAGTGGCATGATTGTGACCGCAGTAACCAACTGCCCTCTGAGGTCTGCTCCATGCCTGCTGATTGGCTGGTTACGCTGTGCCTGTCCATCCCATTGCTTTCTAATATTAACATTTCTGCCCGTAGGGCTGCTCTCGACTTTGGTCAGAATAGCTTCTTGTTGCAGATGGTGGTGACGACTAGGCAAACTTACAACTTGTCACAGTGCTGAGAATAAGTGGTTGTTGAGTGCTCAGCACTGAATGAGCCATCTCTGTCATGCCCTCCAAGGCTCAGGGAGTGAAAAGAACGTGAGGGACGGGCTGAGGTGGGGAGCTTTGGAATGCTGGCTTCTGGACATGAAGCAGATGTTGCGTTCATGGCCTCTCAGCAGCAGCTCTTACCTGCACAAGACCCGCCTGAGCGGTATTGGTTCCAGAACATTCCATCGTGGGGAATGGATGAGGGCAAAAAAAAAAAAATAGCTGATAAATAAATGGCATCAAAATAGAAAGGGGCTAATTAGAAAGAAGAGGGGTTTCAGTGGAGGGGGAAAAACAGGAGACAAAAGAAGGTTTGTCAAGGGGCTGGAAAGATGGCTCAGTGGTTAAGACACTTGCTAGCAAAACCTTACAACCTGGGTTTGATTCCCCAGTGCCCACGTAAAGCCAAATGCACAAAGTGGCACATGCATCTGGAGTTTGTTTGCAGTGGCTGGAGGCCCTGGAATGCCCCCCCTCTCTCCTTGCAAATAAATAAATAAGTTATTTCTTTAAAAAAAAAAGGTTTGTCATAATACATTGCATGCTTGTATGAAAAATCGCCAGTTATAAAGTTTAAAGAATAGGAAGAAAATTAGGTTGCTACCTCTAACATAGTATTTATTTTACATTTTCCACATAAATAACTTATAAAAATTCCACGATTGGGCAGGAGAGATGGCTCAGCGGTCAAGGTGCTTGCCTGCAAAGCCTAATGACTCAGGGGACACTTTGGGTATCCCAAAGTGACACATGCATCTGGAGTCCTTGCAGCAGCTAGAGACCCTGGAAGGTCCTTCCTCTGTCTCTCTCTGCTTGCAAAGAATTTCCTCTGGGGAGCACATGGAAGCCATGTCCCTCCTCAAAGTCCATGTGACCAGCCATGTTTCTGTCACTTTTCATAAGTAATTTAAATGCAAATTACATGACTATGAGGCCCTAGAAGCCCAAAAGATTTAGGGTCTCCAAAATGCTCCTCTTTTTTTTTTCCTTTTTTTTTAAAATCCATCCATCAGGATTCCAGCTGTCTTAGTGAGCAGAGGTGGGGTTTCTCCAGTATCAAGCCCCACAAATGCTCAAATGCATCTCAAGGATTTTCCAACTTTTAGCAAAAAGCATACAGTCTATGACCATCTCTAAGTACCCAAATGACTAATTGGGGCAAGTTATCCCTCATTGATGGCAAAATGGTACAATTTCTGAGAATTCAGGCTGGGTAAGAGGGACCTGGCTTCATAGTGCAGTTCTCACCCAGGGAATAAAGAGGTCATAATTCCCGAGGGCATTTCAGACCTTGGACCTACAGGCAGGCTGTGCGGGAAGTCCCTGAAGAAATGGACACCTCGGGCATTTTTATTAGGCGAGTTTCCCAAATACCATTTGTTATGGTTTGATCCAGGTGTCCCCCACAAACGAATGAATGTGTTCTGATAGATCGATCCTCAGCTGATGGCAATTCGGGAATTAGAACCTCATTAGAGCTGTGTTGTTGGGGTGGGTTTATGGGGGTTCTAAGCCAGCTTCCCCTTGCCAGGGTTTGGCACACCTTCCTGCCGCTGATTGCAGTGCTGTGGCGGAGGTGATGTCCACCCTCTGCTCATGCCATCGTTTTTCCTGCCAGGATGGAGTCTCCCCTCGAGTCCATAAGCCTAATAAACCCTTTCCTCCACAAGCCACTTTTGCTTGGGTTCTTTCTGCGCAGCAACTATAAAGCTGACCGCAACACCATTTTTAAATGTTACCACTGAGACACCCCAGAATGGACTTGGTCTCCAGGGAGGAAGATGTAAATCAGACAGAACGCGTTTTCACCAGTTATGAAGCCATTTTCTCCACAGATATACCTAAGTGTCTCCCTGGCTTGAACCCCTTGGATCTGGGCCTAGAGGTCACAATGAGATGCTGACTCGTGGCTTTGCTGGTTCTTCTTCTAAAACATGTCTTAAGGAACAAAAAAGGAACGCACACAGCTGACAGACGGGATTGGTCATGGAGCATTTTCATAACGCTAGTGTATTGCCAATTACCTAATATTAAACCAAAAAGGATTGGCACTATTCATTCTTTATTTATTTTTATTTTTTTAAATATAGTGGAAGACTTTATTTAAATATATTTTATTTATTCATTTTCAAGCAGAGATACAGAGAGAGAGAGAGAGAGAGAGAGAGAGAGAGAGAGAGAACACCCGGGCCACCAGCTTGTGTCTGGCTTATGTGGGTCCTGGGGAATTGAACCCAAGGCCTAAGGCACTGGAGGCAAGTACCTTATCCACTGAGCCATCTCTCCAGCCCTAATTCTTTATTTTTTTTAAATATTTTTATTTATTTATAAGCAGGAGAGAGAGAGAGAGAGAGAGAGAGAGAGAATGAGCACACCTTGGCCTTCAGCCACTACAAACAAACCCCAGATGCATGCACCACTTTCTGCATCTGGCTTTATTAGGTGCCAGGGAATTGATCCTGAATCTTTAGGCTTTGCAGACAAGTGCCTTAACCACTGAGCCATCTCTCCAGCCCCATTCTCTAGTAACCTTTCATTGTATGAATTCTGGGGAGGCCTGTGGCCTCATGAGCACCTCTCCTCTTCATGACAGGACGTTAACGAGCCAAATCTTGCGAAGGTCTCCAGGTAATCACATCTGGGAGAGTTCATCGGGGTAGCGGCCTCAATGGGAGGTCCAGCAAAAGCTATTGCCCAGAGCCTAGTATATAGACATATTTGACAATCAGTGACACACTTGATCAAGCTTCTCTGTGACCCATCAAATCAGGGATCGTGGAGAAAAATGTCCGTGTTAATTGTCATATTTGGAAAGAGCTTGCACAAGAAGCACATAAACGGAGCTACTTGGAATGCATATAAATATAAATATAGTTTTTGTCGCGGTCAGTTTGTCCTCGATCACACCAAATTATGGCATCGTGTCCAAGGGTTTGGTGAAGGATCCCTAGGCCTGGTCCCCTGGGGCTTCCCAGGTGACAGTGCTCATCATGGTCGTGAGCGTATGGGGGCTGCTGAGAACTGGGACCCCTCTGGCTGTACAGCTCCAACAGCACTCCTAAGGCAGAAACATTCCAGAATGCAGGAGCTGCTTAGACTCAGCCTCTGGCTGGGCCCCAGGCCCACTGTACCAAAAGCTACAGTTTAGCAAGAACCCTAAATAACACGTGTGCACAGTCACCTGTTTATTTATTTGCAGAGAGAGAGAGAGAGAGAGAGAGAGAGAGAGAGAGAGAGAGAGAGAGAGAATGGGCGCACCAGGGCCTCCAGCCACTGAAAAGGAACTCCAGATGCAGGTGCCATCTTGTGCAGCTGGCTTTACCTGGGGACTGGGGAATCGAACCCGGGTGGTTAGGTTTTGCTGAGAAGTGCCTTAATCACTGAGCCATTTCTCCAGCCCCGAGGGTGCATTTGATTCCGGTGTTCATGGATGGTGATTGCACAGCATGCACTATGGCTCCAGAAACAAAAGAAACCGTGTTGATACAAAACACGCCCAAGGAGGGAAGCCGCTGCTGTTGTTTGTCTAAGTGGGTATGCTGAGCCCACCTAACTGCTCCTTAAAGGTTTGTATTATCTTTATGCCCATAAATTAGTGCAGCTCGCACCTTTGATCCAAGAACCTTCTTTTTGCAGAGAGTGGTAGATCGTGGGAGACCCAAAAATCATCAAACTGCTTGAGAAAAGTGGCTGGTGATGGGCTGGGGAGTGATGACTCAGTGGTTAAAGACGTATGCTTGCAAAGCCTGTTGGTCCAGGTTCAGTTCTCTAGTACCAATGACGCTAAGTGGTGCATGTGTCTGAAGTTTGTTAGCAGTGACAAGATGCCCTAGTCTGCCCGTTCTCTCTCTCTCTCTCTCTCTCAAAAATAAATAAAAATCTTCTTTAAAGTGACTGTTAAGGCCTGGAGAAATGGCTCAGCAGTTAAAGGCACTTGCTTGCAAAGCCTGATGGTCCAAGTTCATTTCCCTAGTACCCACGTAAAACCAGATGGAGTTGGTTTACAGTGGCTAGAGGTCCTGCATGCTCATATGCTCATTCTGTCTCTCTCTCTCTTTCTCTCTCTCTCTCCCCCTCACGCTCCCTCTCTCTCTCCCTTTCTTTCTCTCCTTACAAGTAAGTATATATTTTTTAATTTTTAAGTGACTGTTGAATGCTGAGCACTAAGTAAACCACCTCTGTCATGCCCTCCGAGGCTCAGGGAACATTGCTGAAGAGGGGTTGGGAAGACTTTAAGAGCCAGAGCCACTATCTTCTGGTCACCAACAAGTGACCACCACATGGATGACCTCATCGCAGCTGTCATCACCTCCACAAGGCCTGCACCATAAATAAGTAGATAAATAAATGAAGGACTAAATAAATAAATAGCCATCAAATAGACCAGGGACTAGTTGGAAAGAAGAGATTCCATGGAAGTGGAAAAGGCAGGGGAGCAGAAGAAGGTAATGGGGCTGCAGAGATGGTCCAGTGGTTAGGGGCTATTGCCTGCAAAGCCTAAGGACCCAGGTTCAATTCCCCAGTACCCACGAAGGCATATGCACAAAGTGGTGCATGCATCTGGAGTTTGTTTGCAGTGGCTAGAAGGCCTGGTGTGGCCCATCCCCTCTCTCTCTCTCTCTCTCTCTCTCTCTCTCTCTCTCTCTCTCTCTCTCTCTCTCTCAATTAATGAGTAAATAAATTTTTTTTGGTTTTTTGAGGTAGGGTCTCACTCTAGCCCAGGCTGACCTGGAATCCACTCTGTAGTCTCAGGGTGGCCTTGAACTCATGGTGATCCTCCTACCTCTGCCTCCCGAGTGCTGGGATTAAAGGCGTGCACCACCACGACCGGCGTAAATAAATATTTTTTAAAGAAAGTAATGGGAGGGGATGATCAATTATCAATAAAAAGTATCATTAAAAAGTAATATATATGATATATGTATATATGATATATATAAGTGTGTATGCACACATGTGTGTATGCGTATCTTAGATTGGTCTGGAGAGATAAGCTTCACTGGTAAATGTTTACCGTGCAAACCTGAGGAACTGAGTTCAATCCCCAGGCCTGCTAATTTATGCTTGTAATCTGAGTGCTTTGGAGTTAGAGACAGGCCAATATGTGAAAATCAAAGGCTAGCCGACCTAACTTAATTGGCAAGTTCCAAGCTAGTGAGGGACTCTGTCACAAAAGGTAGATGAGGCCTAGGGGGTGACTCCTATAGTTGCCCTCTGACCTCTACATGCACGTCCAACACACACACATCATACACACACAGACACACATACACACATTATATACACACA
>PVHP010048755.1:0-12413 GCA_004024765.1 Zapus hudsonius
AAAAAAAAAAAATACTCCTTCCAACAGCACCCACAAAATGCAGGGTCAGTACCCCAGAAACTACATAAAGGTAGAGGCATGGAGGGTGTATGACAACACTGAAAGAGCAATTAGATCCTGAATGATCAAATCATCTGAGGGATTGTGCAGATTTTCTTTCTTCTGGCTTTGTCCCTGTCCCAGAAATCAGGGAAAATCTAGCCAGAGGCCTCAGCTCAAAATCATGTCCAAGTAACTGCCTGTTCCTGCCCTGCTCAGCTGCTCCACATGAGTGATAGCCCTTGTGGTCTCTCCTCTTCCCAACCCTCTGTCTTTCCATGTCTACTTCCACAGCAGCAACTGTGGGTACCTTGGAAAACTGGAAAAGGGCCACTTCAGAAAAACAACCATATGTTGATCAGTGTTTCCTGGGCTGAACCTCCCAAAGAAAGGACACTGGATAAAGCATCCCAGCTCTTCTTAACAGTCCTTCTGACTAAGCCATATTAGAAAGCAGAATGTGGCAGCCTAAAAGAACAGTGCTCTCCCACCTGCTCCTTTCTCTCCCCCAGTTCTCCCCACCTCCTACCCCCTTTGCCTCTCTCCCATCTCTCCCCACCTCTCCCACCTCCATCCACTCTTCTCCTGTCTCCCTCTCTTCTCTTCTTTGTTCAAAAACTAAAGATCAGAGAAGAGGAATAAAAATAAGAACGAGGGCAGAAGAGATGGCTCAGAGGTTAAGGCACTTGCTTGCAAAGTCTGGGGACCCAGTTTCATTCCCCAAAACCCACATAAAGCCAGATGCAAAAAGTGGTGCATCCATCTGGAGTTTGTCTGCAGTGCCAAGAAGCACTGGTTTGCCCATTCTTTCTTTCTCTCTAACTCTATCTCTCTTTGAATACAAACAGACTGTGGCCAGTCATTCTCCCATGAAGCTCATCATTCATGGTCCTCTCAGCACATGTGTGAGGAGTGGGATATACTGGACATGAGGACATGAGAGCACAGCACACGTGTGAGGAGTGGATGTGCTGGACATGAGGACATGAGAATGCCTATGAACAAGTTTAGAGAAGGATTTAATGAAGGAGGAGATATAAAATGATTCTCTTTTGCATATATATAGTATGTGTGCAAGTAAATAGCATATTTGTATTTGTGGGTGCACATGTGTATGCATGTACACATGCACATATGAGGCCAGTGGTGAAAATGGGTTGGTCTCTACTTCATCTACTGAAACAGTTCAACCCAAAGCTCTGTAATTTTACTAGTCTAGCTAGCCAGCTTGTTCTTGGGATGCCTGTCTTTGCCTTCTAAATACAGGGAGTACTTGCAGGCATCTCTACATGCCTGGCATTTCCATTGGTCCGGGGATACAACTCAGGTCCTCACCCTTGTGCAGCAAGCACTTTGTGCACTAAGCCACCTTCCAACTCCAAATTTGAAAAAAAAAATACTGAGAGTAAATATTGTAACCAAACTCTGTATCTTACACACAAATGGATATTGAGTGGAACGTTTGTAAGGAGTCAAGTCCTTAAATGCTGATTTTTAATCTTCAACAATGTAGTATAGACATGCTTTTCAGTGAAGGAGGATGCTGGAATCTTGAGGGACTTGGTTTGGAGAATTATTAGGCAACAATTTAGAAAAGAGAACTCACTGGAAAGAGTAAATGCTGAAGGATCCCATGTGTGTGACCAGCTTCTGGTATTTCTCTCTAAATTGACTTTGACTTTTGTCATCTGCCCTGCCTCCATTTTGTCAGGATGCCCTGAAGGCCCCTCCCCATCTTTACTTGTACATCTCAGCATGTCACAGACTCACAGAATAGGTAGAGTGAATACTTCACCCCAGGAAGAACCCTTGTCTTGCTCTATGCCAGGACTCCACCTAGCCTTCATTCCCTCTGTTATATACAGGAATGTCACCGAGTCTTTCCAGCCAGAGATACCAGGCTTCAAACTGTCTAAAACACTGGGAGACAAAGCCAGCAAATCTTCCCTCTACACCAACTTCATGGAAAAGAAGAGAGGAAGAGAACCAAATCAGAAAAAAGCCAAGAGCATTCTGGAAATGAGGCTGAGGTGAGTAAAAGCTGGAGCCTCTCCAGGAGCCCCTCCTTCCAGGGCACAGGACTGGTAATATGCCCATCATCTTTGCAATGCCTGTGTCCTCAAAAGAATACTTATCATTGCAATTTTGCTGATTCATACATGACTCCAAAAGCCCATGACGTAGTTATTATTTTGTTGCAATGAGAATCTGACCTAACTCTGAACCTGTTGTGTAGAATTGAGTCATTTAGGAAATGAGTGAGCCCCAGTAGGTGGCCATTTAATCCTCACAATAATCTAGCAGGTTTTTTCTCCATTTCAAAAATGGTTAACCTGTACTAGAGTGATGGCTCAGTGGGTAAGAGCATGGGAACCTGAGACCGCTTGAGTTCCCCAATATCCATATTAACAATTGGGCATAGTCATACAGATTTGTAACCCCAGTCCTGTGGGGAACAGAGACCTGAGAATCTCTTGGGCTCACAAAAGTAAAAAGCTCCAAGATGGGTGAGAGACACTATCTCCAGGAAATATGAAGACGACCTTCTCCTCTAGCCTCTGCACACATGCACACAGGGAGTATACATCTGGGCATAACACATACACATAGTGAACCAACAAAGTGAAAGCCCACAAGTAGCTCCTTGATGTTGGCATCTCAGACATGTTAGAGCTCCTTAAAAACTGGGGATTTGAAACATATATGTGGGGGAAGCAACCCACTGAAGTCAGGCATTGAACCTGGCAGCCAAGCTGAGGGAAAGATGGTAAGAACTAAATAGCTTAGCATTTCAATTTTTATGCTACTGCTTAGTGATTACTCTACACATTGAATTAAATACTTACAAGCTGAAAGACATTTCTTCAGAGTCAGAACACTTCCAGAGTTAGAGCTTCCCAATTAGAGGCCCAATTTCTTCACTGGAAGTTGTAACAAGTTTCTTCACCCATCTCCATCTCCTACTAGTCTATCAGCACTCCTAAGAACATGTATTCTCATCAGTAAAATGATCCATTTCAGAGATTTACAAAATCAAATAGGGGGGCGGAGCATCATGGCGGACTAGTAGCAGCCTCACCAGGACTCTCTTCAAAAAGGTTTGATTCTTCAGCTGGGATCCAAACCCAGGACCCCAGCTGGCCTTGAACCCAAACCTACCATCTCCCCAACTCCACGCTAGCCGGGGGGTCAGGTCTCCCCATCTGCTTTCTACTCCGTAGAGGAGCAAAGCGCCACCCTTCCCCCACTCCTAGCTCCAGCTCCCGCAGGCTCTTGCCCGCAGGGCTGAGAACAGCTCCCTCCAGGGCCCCCTTCTTCCAGCCTCCCTCCAGCGATTCTTGGGTGCACTTCTACCTGAGACCCCCTCCATATACACAGGCAATCACTCCGCGGGCAAACTGAGGTTCCCCGAGCACTCTGGTCCGCAGCTGCCAGGCGGGGCCAGCCCTCAGACACCGGGGAACCTCTGCCAGGGCTGGGAGGACAAAGGCGGCTTCGGCGGGTACTGGGGACCACGCGCCACTGACCCTCCAGTGATTCTTGGGCGCACTTCTCCCTGAGACCCCCTCCAAATACACAGGCAATCACCTTCCGCGGGCAAGCTGAACTACCACGGTTCCGGAGCACGCGCAGGACCCTCAGGCACTGGGGAACCTCTGCCAGTGCTGGGAGGGCAAAGGTGGCTCCGGCAGGCACCAGATAGGAGGGCACAGTCAGATGGGAGAACACTGGGCCATATAGTTGGAGTGCTGGGACTGTGTTTCGACTCCAGCATACCATCTGGGAGCAGGGTGATCCAGTCAGGTAAAAATCTAAGCCTCGCTGGGCACAGAACTCCCCAACAGGAAAGACCTTCGTTTAAGATCAAACCTGGTGATCTTCCCATTGGAAGCAAAGCAGGCTGAACAGCACCCCCCAGGGTGCCTGAGTTCCCCTCACCTACCTAGACATGGGAAGAAATCAAAGGAAAAAACCCACAGAAATCAAAGACGGAACTCCCCAATCCAGGGCCCCTAGTCCCTTTATGGAGCAGGAGACTGGCAAAGAAACAGAGGCAACACATACAGAATCGCAAAGAGAGAGCAATATGACTCCTGATCACAACTGCAATGCAAATATGAAGCAGCTAATGGCTGATATGGAAATTATGAGAAAAGACACGAATGAGATAAAGGTATCTAACTCAAACATAGTCTCCAGAATTAATTTAATGGAGAGAAATATGAATGAATTCAGAAACACATTAAGTGAATTGAAAATTAATCAATTAAAAGAGGAGCTAGACAACCAAATGATTAAATTTGATGAGGACCTAAAAAAATTAAAAATGATTATCAGGAATCCCAAGCAAAAACAAAAATAGATTGGAAATTAGATCTCACCAAAGAATTGGAGTCTATAAAAAAAGTTATGGCAGAAACAAATAATGAAAATGAGATGTTAAAAACCTCCCTTGAATCAATCAGTCCCAGAGTTGATAATTTGGAGGACAGACTTTCAGAAGTAGAAGACAAATAAGAAGGAATTAATAAGGATGCCATAGGTTTCCATAAATTCAAGAAATCAAGTGAGCAAAACTTAAGGGATCTATGGGATACAATAAAGAGGACCAATATTAGAATCATGGGGATCTCAGAGGGAGAAGAAGCCCAGGTTAAGGGCATAGGAAATATCTTCAACAGAATTATTCAAGGAAACTTTCCATATCTAACAAGAGAAAGCCCACTCAACTTTCAAGGGGCCCGGAGGACTCCAAACAGACAGGACATGAAGAGGAACTCTCCAAGACACATCTTAATTAAGATGCCTAACATAGAAAGCAAAGAGAAAATACTCAAAGCTGCTAGAGAAAAGCAAACCGTAACTTACAGAGGAAAAGCCATCAGACTTACCTCAGACTTATCATTAGAAACCAGGAAAGCCAGACGGGCTTGGAATAATGCTTTTCAGGGCCTAAAGAAGTATGGCTTTCAACCTAGACCTACCCAGCAAAGCTATCCCTTATGATTGACGGAGAAGTGAAAGTGTTCCATGAAGTAAACCAGCTCTACAACTATTTGAACACAAAGCCAAAATTGCAGAAGATTCTGCAAGAGATAACCCACACAGAAGAAACAAGAAATCTACCTCAGAAGAGTACTAGAGACCAGACACAACAATTGCAGTCAGTGCGCTAATAAAAGCAGCAGAGACAACAACCCGCATTACCCCTTCATCATGGCAGGGCTTAAAGAAAATCTCACAGTTATATCACTGAATATTAATGGACTTAACTCCCCTATAAAAAGACACAGACTTGCAGGGTGGATCAGAAAAATGGACCCCTCCATCTACTGCCTTCAGGAAACACACGTTACTTCTAAAGACAGAAACCTCCTTAGAGTAAAAGGATGGAAAAGAGTTTATCAGGCATGTGGAAGTAAAAAGAAAGCAGGTGTGGCTACATTAATCTCTGACAAAATAGACTTTACACCAAAATCAATTAAAAAGGATAAGGAAGGTCACTTCTTACTCATCAAAGGAATGATCCAGCAGGAAGATATCACCATCATGAACATATATGCACCAAATTCGGGTGCAACACAGTTCATAAAGGAAACCCTACTCAAAAATAAAGCATAAATAGACTCTAATTTCATCATAGTAGGTGACTTTAATACACCTCTATCAGCTCTAGACAGATCAACCAAACAGAAGATCAGCAGGGACATAATGGAGCTTAATGACACCATTGACCAACTGGGGATAACAGATATGTACAGAACGTTCTACCCCAAAGACAGAGAATATACATTCTTCTCAGCAGCACATGTGACTTTTTCTAAAATTGATCACATCTTATGTCACAAATCCTCCCTAAACAAATTCAGGAAGATTGAAGTAGTTCCTTGCATCATATCAGACCATAGTGCATTAAAGGTAGAAGTTAACAGTTGAACAGGATCCAGAAAATACACAAAGTATTGGCGCCTGAATAATTTGCTCCTAGAAAATGATTGGGTCATCCAAGAAATAAAACCGGAAATTCTGAATTTCCTAGTTTTAAATGATGACGATAACACATCATACCAGAACTTATGGGACACAATGAAGGCAGTCCTGAGGGGAAACTTCATCGCGCTAAATGCTTTCATATCAAAGACAGAGAGGTCTCATATCAATTGCCTAACCACCCACCTAAGATCATTAGAACAGATGGAAAAAGCTAACCTGAGGAGCTCAAGACGAAAGGAAATAATTAAAACCAGAGCTGAGATTAATGAATTGGAAATAAAGAAAAAAATTTAAAAAATAGATAAATCAAAGAGTTGGTTCTTTGAAAAAGTTAATAAAATCGACAAACCCCTGGACAATCTAATCAAACGAAGAAATGAGAAAGCCCAAATCAACAAAATCAGTAAGGACAATGGTGAGATCACAACTGATCCTGAAGACATTGGAAGAATCATCAGGTCATATTTCCAAAAACTCTTCTCCACAAAATTAGAGAACCTGGAAGAAATGGATAAGTATTTGGACACCTACCAACTGCCAAAGCTTAATCCAGAACAGATAAAAGCACTAAATAAACCTATTACATCCGCTGAGATTGAAGATGTAATCAAAAACCTTCCCAAAAGGAAAAGCCCAGGACCAGATGGTTTCACAGCTGAATTCTACCAAGCCTTCATCACAGAGCTAAAACCACTCTTTCTGAAGCTTTTTAGAAGCATAGAAAGAGGGAAGTCTACCAAACACCTATGAAGCTACCATTACCCTAATCCCCTAACCAGGCAAAGATGCAACAAGAAAAGAGAACTATAGACCCATATCTCTGATGAACTTAGATGTAAAATTCCTGAACAAAGTCCTAGCAAACCAGATACAACGGTAGATCAAAAATATTATCCACCCTGACCAAGTTGGCTTTATCCCAGAGATGCAGGGATGGTTCAACATACGCAAGTCGATAAATGTCATACATCACATTAATCGGCTCAAACACAAAAATCACATGGTTATCTCAATAGATGGGGAGAAGGCTTTTGACAAAATTCAACACCTCTTCATGTTCAAAGCTCTTGAAAGAATAGGCATAGATGGCCTATTCCTCAACTTAATAAAGACAATATACAAAACTCCTAATGCACAGATCATACTCAATGGGGAAAGACTCAAGGAGATCCCACTCAATTCAGGAACAAGGCAAGACTGCCCACTCTCACCACTGCTCTCCAACATAGTGCTTGAAATTCTAGCCCAAGCGATTAGACAAGAGAAGGGCATAAAAGGGATACAAATCGGAAAGGAAGAAATCAAACTATCCCTCTTTGCAGATGACATGATCCTTTATATATCATACCCAAAGAATAGTATCAGTAACCTCTTGAAGGTGATTAATGCCTTCAGCAACGTGGCAGGATACAAAATCAACACACAAAAAGCAGTAGCCATTATATATGCAGAAGACAAGCAGACAGAAAAAGACATCAGAGAGACTGTCCCATTTTCTATAGCCTCAATGAAAATCAAATACCTTGAAATATCACTAACCAAGGCTGTAAAGGACTTATATAAGGAAAATATTGAAACACTCAAGAAGGAAATAGAGGAGGACGTGAGAAGATGGAAAGATATTACATGCTCATGGATAGGGAGAATCAATATAGTAAAAATGGCAATCCTGCCAAAAGCGATTTACAGATTCAACGCTATGCCGATAAAAATCCCAACCTCGTTCTTCACAGACATAGAAAAAATAATCTCTAAATTTATTTGGAAGGGCAAAAGACCTCGGATAGCCAAAACTATTCTAAGTAAAAAATCCTACTCAGGAGGTATCACCATGCCAGACTTCAAAACATACTACAAAGCCATAGTAACTAAAACAGTATGGTACTGGCATGAAAACAGAAAGACAGATCAATGGAACAGTATTGAAGACCCAGCTTTAAATGGAAGTAACTTCAGTTATTTGGTCTTTGACAAGGGGGCCAACAATGTATGCTGGGCCAAAGATAGCATCTTCAACAAATGGTGCTGGAGGAATTGAATAAACATGTGTAAAAAAATGAAAATAGACCCACTCCTTTCACCATGCACAAAAATCAACTCCAAATGGATCAGAGACCTTAATATAAATCCAGTAACCATGAACACCCTGGAAGAAAAAATAGGAGGAACTCTATAAGAAATAGAAGTGGGAAAAATTTTCCTGAGCAAATCTCCAACAGCCCAGGAAATACAACAAACACTTAACCAATGGGACCTGATCAGGCTCAGAAGCTTCTGTACAGACAAACAGACTATACTCAGAGCCAATAGATCCCCTTCAAACTGGGAAATGATTTTCGCCAGCTACAACTCAGACAGAGGACTAATTTCCAAAACCTACAGAGAACTAAAAAATATTGATAACAAAAACCCAAAATGCCCCCTCACAAAATGGGGTACTGATCTCAACAGAGAATTCACGGAGGAGGAAACACATATGGCCTTGACTCATTTAAGAAAGTGCTCAGCATCCCTAAGCATCAGGGAAATGCAAATAAAAACCACAATGAGATACCATCTTACCCCTGTCAGAATGGCAATCATAAAGAAAACCAACAACAATCATTGCTGGTGAGGATGCGGGGAAAAAGGAACCCTCATTCACTGCTGGTGGGATTGCAAACTTGTGAAACCATTATGGAAAGCAGTGTGGAGACTCCTAGACAGAATGGACATAGAACTACCAATGGACCCAGCTACCCCTCTACTAGGCATCTACCCGCAAGATGCTGCACCTCGATGCAGAAAATTTTGTACAACTATATTTATTGCAGCTCAATTCATAATAGCCAAGAATTGGAATCAATCCAAATGCCCATCCATGGAGGAATGGACAATGAAACTGTGGTATATTTACATGATGGAATTATACTCAGCTGAAAGGAAAAATGACACATCAAAATTTAGGAAAAAATGGTCTGACTTCAAGCAGATCTTACTAAGCGAACACTCAAAAGAACAGAAATGGAATGCCGCATACTCTCCCTCATATGCGGTCCTTAGCCAGGATAACCGTTTTCTTTATCCAGACTAGTAGAAAGAACTGAGAGGGTATAAGAGTGGGGTAAGGAAAGGGGGGAGGGAAATGGCTCAAACATGAGGCCAAACCAAATTAGGTTCAAAAACATAAAATTCTCGCGAGCATACTGTATCCTAAAGAGTAAGTAGTGGGTGTCAACTGGTAAGAGGGGCCATGAGTAGTAGGGGAGAATGTCTGATTCTGTGAACAATTGAGCAGTCTGACAGCCCCAGGTCCCAGCCACTGGTTCCTTCCCTCACTGAGCTGTTGACCAAAGAGGTTACAAAAACAAGACAGAATTCTGTCAAGGCTCTTGAATGCTCTCCCCAGGCCTGAGGCAAAACCCTGTTGCTGAAGAAACCACAGAATACCATCGTTCAGCATCAAGAGACTCTTCGAGGTCTTGAATGGTAATCAGCCCCCAGATGGCAGTTAGTGCAGTGCTGGAAGACACTACACAAGCTGCCAGGGGAAGCTGAACAACGACAGCTGGTGTAAACTGACCACTGGCATGAAACACAGTCTGAGGCCATGAGTAGGCTGACCACACCTCCTACTGGGAGAGAAAAGGAAACCTAGAAAGGAGCAGGTGTGCAATGGAGAAGCCTGAGCTTGGGGGAGACAATCAACAGCTATTAAATTCGGCCAAATATTCCACTCAGTGAGGGGGAACCCTTGATTGGAACCGGGGATTCAGGGCGATATGCAACGGATCACATACTCTTGGGCTACCAAGAAAAGATGCACTATGCGAGTGACTGCCAGGGAGGCTTTAAAAAATAGAAGCTAGGTAATCCAGATTGTTGTATATTTGTTAACTGATACTGACCTCATTTTCTGATGGAGATTGTGTTTGTATTTTTCAAGATACAGCGAGGGAGCTGTGGCCCATATAACCCTACCAACCGATTGCAGGCAGAAAACTGAGATCCTGGCATGAGATGAGCCACCACAGTCATAGGGGGGAGGATCCATATGGAACCCCACAGAGAATGATTGGATGTACAAGGGTCCCACAGCCATAGCCATTCAATCAACAAAAGATAAGCCAGTGTGACAGAAACCAAAGAATCTTGACACAAAAACCCCTAAGCTCACAACACCATAGCAGCCTCAATACTCACCCACCACCACTCAGGGAAATGAGCGGAAGAGGGGGAGGAAAGATTGTGAGAGCCGTGGTGGGGGAGAATAGCAGAGACTTGGCAACCCTCAGTAACTACACACTTGAGACAGGAGAGCCCGGCTGAAGAATGAGCTATTCATGGTCCCCTACCACAAAGACTGATACAGACGGCCCACGGAGGAGGATATCCAGCTGACTGGGGATGGGGAAGGGGGGCAACGGGGAATTGGGGATAACAACTCATGGTTGGCCCACTAAACAATGTAACTCATTATGAACAATAAAGAAAACAAAAGAAACCTGTTTCAGAAATGTGACCTTGTGAGTCTGTAGCCTTGGCAGAGTGAGTAGTCATTAAGTGAGAATTAAACAGTATAATGTATGTAATGCAAAAAAAAAATTAAAATAGGCTTACTCAAAGAGGCTTTACAGAATTATTTTCATAAAAGTCACAGAATGATGCCAAAAGTGGAAAAAGTGCCAACATTGATGAGTAGCCAAGACAAGAAGGGGCCAATTTGCCAATATCCAGCATGACAAATGATCACAACATCCCCAGCAAGTATGTTGTTCTCATAAGCATACTTATGGTTACTAAAATGATGAAGCAATGAAGGTAACGAGGATGCAAATGCTAATCTAAAGTCACCCAAATCCCAGAAGCCAAGCCTCTACAGGTGAATGCTACAGATTAATTCCCACTCTACTGGCGTCCAGAAAATATTAAAAAAAAAAAATTTTAAACTAGATCCTAAAACCATTTACAAAAGTTATACACACAAAAGTTCTATCCTTCGAGGGCCTATTTGGAAGGCAAGAATGACCAGCAGAGGAAGGGAGAGGACAAGAGGGGGTGAGGAGGGGTAAATATAATTGAAGTATACAATGTGTGTGCACATGTGTGTGTGCACGTGTGTGTATGTGAAAATGCTGTGATATATTTATTTTATGCAAACAATACATACCAATATTTTTAAAATAAAATTTTATTCTGCTTTTAATTTATGAATATAATAGTCCCAGGTCAAATATTAGGCAAATAATTCTAACTGGTAATAGAACAATCATATCCTGATCATAAAATGGACTGTCCCCTCTTCTTAGCATTATAAATGCAGTTTAGCCTTATAAATATCTGTCTGCTTAATCTATCATATATATAATAAATAAAATAAATGTGCAAGGTCCTGAATTCCATCCTTAGCACAGAAAAACTCCTTAAGCCCAATATAATTTTTTAACCAGTAAGTACTACAGAACATTTTAATAGGTTCATCAAAGGTATCTGACAAATTTCTCCAACTGTACATAGCTTTCCATATCACCCTGTCTTTGATATATGAGCAAGCAGCACACAGCAAGCTTGAGTCACCACAAAGCCACCCACTCCCAGGCCTTCCCACCATGATGGACTGCAATCCAGTCAAACTCAGCCAAATAAACCTCTCCTTGCCTACATTGCTTCTTGTCAGATATTTGGTCATAATCACCAGAAAAATAACTAACACAGAAAATTCGTTTCAAGAAGTGAGGTGTTTATTGTGATAAACATGTCCATGTGTGTGTTGAACCATTGGAGCAGGTTTGTGAGAATAGTTTCTAGCTCCACACAAGAGAAATTCCAGAACTAAAAGCAGAGCTTAATAGGTGATTCTGATGGGAGTTCAAAGGGACAAAATGCTTATAAAAATGCAGACAGTCGTGAACTGAAGTTCCCAGGAAATCACTACAACTGCTGCATCTACTTCCAACAAGGCTGAATGAACTGATAAAACTCCTGTGAACACAGAGAAAAGGTCAGAGCCAAATTACCCTGGGCTACCTTAGCCCCTCAAAAGCCATTTATTACACAACTCTGTATCTGACCGAATATCCTGGTCACTATCAGTTGATCAGACATGATCCTTTTTGGAGGCTTACACTGTCGCGTCCAAGCTCGACCAGCAAGAAAGGACACGACCACGAGTTCTTCTCCGCAGCAATTTATTCAAAAAACCTTGCAAGTTACAATATTAATAGTAACTTCTTCATTCTTCTTTTTCTTCTCCTCCCGCGCTCAGGATGTGCAGGAATTTTAAGTCAAACTACCACCTATCAGCATTACATACGTATACATTCACAATTGGTCCATATACACGGAAGCATGCCAGGCATTAAGCCATTTCCATACAAGGAGATAATAAATTCTCTGGAAAT
>PVHP010048756.1:0-12494 GCA_004024765.1 Zapus hudsonius
ACCACAGTGGGTGATCCCTTCTCAACATGGTAAAAGATGGAATCTGGCAAAATGCATTTCAGGCAGCAGGACCTAGTGTCAATGACCAAAGGTAAAACCTGCCCACCTGTAGAAGAGGGAGGGGACTGTGTAGGAAAATAAAGTGGCTTGCTACTCACAAAGGGCTTCAAATATATGTGTTTGAAATGACATTAATATATTTAATGTAAACTTGTCAAATATATCACAGAGCTTGAAAACTGAACTTTTCATCTTGGCATTTCTTCTTTTTTTCTATTAAATCGATATTTTTATTGTCCGAAATTAGATATATTGTATGAGTAAATATTACATTGGTATCCCCGATTCCCTCCTCCCTGTCCCCAATCCACTGGGTATCCTCCTTGGTGGGCATACTGGATCATTCCATGGGGTAGGAGGTTATGGATAGCACAAGAGGTATCCAGGTTCCTTCCCTCCACCTTGTGTGTTGTTGCTGAGGGGGTGATGTTTCTGGATATTCTCCCCAACCATGACTTTTACACTTTCCGCTCCCTCTTCCTCTTAGTTCCCTGAGTCATGGTGGATGAGATTTAAGGCTGCTTTATTGTTGAGATCTTAAGGGCCTCTGTACTTCTGCTTTAGGTTGTGTTGAAAATCATTGGTGTCTGTCATGCTGACATCCTGGGTTGACTGCTTAGCTGTACTCATAGATCTCTTGTTATCCCGTCACTCTCTCAAGGGTTTCATTTGGGGCCTACACGAGAAGCCTGAGGTGGTTCATTTCTTGCCAATATGTCAGCCCTCCACTTGTAGCTCATTGGTGGAGTTGGAATGACCTTGGTTCTCTCACTGACTTCTGAAAAATACAAACAGGATCTCCATCTGAGAGTGTATTCAATAAGGGTTAAATACAACACACATTTCTAATTTGGCGAGATTCTATTGGGATTAGCCTCTCTGTAGTTCTCTAGTAATGGGAGTTTCTCCTTGGGGCCCAAGTTTTTGGTTCCCATAGGATTTTGCCCTGAGTCCCAATTTAAGGGTTCCTTGATTGAGTGGATTTCTTGGCCAGTTTGAAAGCTGTTGACAACCCTCCCCAAGTTATGGTGCCTCTATTGCCCAAGTGATCACTTCTTGGCTCGTTCTCTCCCAAGAGGCAGTGTGTTCAGCCTTTTCATGGCAACAGTCTGCATTGTATATCATTGGTCACTGCTTTCTCCAAATAATATTGACCAGTTTCCCCTGGCCAATTATGTAGCACCTTCCAGCACTGTATATGCTAGCATCTGGGGGCTGGTTTGGCATTTCTTCTTTAAAACAAATATATTCAGAATTTGAAAGTGTTTAGAAGGTCTGGGGAGCTTATTTCCATCAGTGAGCTTTTTTTCTCAGCAGGTAAATGTGCTTGTCACTTAAGCATGAGGGCCCAAGAGGGGCTGAGCGCACCTGAGGCTGCCTGAGCTAGATTCCTCAGCACTCATGTGAAAACAAGGGTGTGTTCACACATGTCTATAATCCTAGTCCTGTGGGGAATGGAGACTGGATTTGCTGCAGTTCACTGATGAAAAAAGGGTAGCTCCTGATGAAGTGAGAGACTTCCATCTCAAGGAAATAAAGCAGATATGTGAGAGAGGAGGGCACCTGACCTCCTCTGGCCTCCACACATATGTTCATGGGGCACATGTATCTGCACACACATCACAGCTCACACAGCACACCACACATACCCTATGTACATATGCACACACACACAAACTGGCTTCCTCTGAATGCTGGAGTTCTGGGAACACTGTGCTAAGGACTGGAAGGCTCGGCGTCTTTCCATCAGCTGGAGGGCAGTGTGCACATGCCATGCAAGGAGGGGAGCAGTAAGAGATGGCGCTGAGGAGGCAGAAGGGGGTCAGGCATGAATGACCCTGTAAGCCATCCTAACAAGCTGTGCTGAGGAGCATGGATTTCATCTTCCAGAGGATGAGAAAGTGCTGACATTGGTTAAACATGAGGCGATGTATTAGTTAGCTTTGCTGCAACATTCCAAACAACAAAGCAAAAATCCTAGGGACTTAACCCATGGCATTCATTGTGTTACAAGAAGGCTGCATATAAGTGAGCCTCTGCTCTAAGTTCCAATCATCTGATTTGGGGTTCTCCCAGTTTCAAGATACGGGCTGTGCCCTAGGCAAAGACATGGTCCATCTAGTGCTAGAGGGAAAGCACAGGCTGAGCTATGCACCTGTGCAAATGCTCTCACTCAGAGGTCACAGTCCTCGTATGTGCCCATAGTACAATGACTAAAGCAAAGACAGTTACTTGCCAACTCCACTATTAACAAGGAATGAAGCCACCCCCCATGGGGGAAGGGAAGGGAAATAAGTGCAAAGAGAACTTCCACAGATACCAGCCTGGGCTATAGCTAGCAGAGCTTCTCCCTCCTGGATCATTCGACTCCAGATTTCTTTCCATCTCAACAGACCCTCTGGAGACAACACATTGTGATGAAGGTGGCTAGAGCACAGCCATTAGCTCAGCGTGAAGCAGTTTGAACCATCCGAACAGTGGAGACTGTTGCCATAAATGAGGTGGCCGAGTGGATAACTGTTCAAAATGGGATGATGTCTTGGTTATTGTTTCTGTTACCAATCCCCATTCCACACCAACTCTGAACACTGTCCTTCCCCAGACTGGTTTGTATAGAATTCCTGACTGGGCCTCAAGGATTCCTCAAGATAAAAAAGCTCTCCCTTCTAGCCAGTTTTACTCATCTGCCATCTTGTGGTTCTCTGGTCCCCTCTCTTCTTTCTCAATGGTATTGGTCGTCTTCCATTGGTCAAATTTTTGTACAGTAGATTCGAGACTACCATGAGGACCCAGAAGGACCAGGTCATCTTCTTTTAAACACTAGAAAGATTGGTTATGGAAGAAAATAATTAGAGCTGGCAAAAGCAGGAGGGAATTTGCCTAAATCCTGTCTTTGTCATGTAATGTTATAAATTTTCTCTAAAACATGACAGTGCATTAGGAGGCTATGCCTGAAGGAATGAGCTAGCTTTTCCTGAGTCGTTCTCTCCACAGTTCATGTGCTCAGCAGTCCCATGGTACTGCTTACTGCTCTTGTTTTTAGAAGCATGGACTGTTCTGATGAGGACAGAAGAGTCTAGGCCTTATTGTTATGCTTATATTCACTCCGTTTTGGGCTTGGGCACAACCCAACTGGTAGTCTTAAATTGGCTGACTGCTTTCCAGTTAGCACTTGGCTCTCTTGAGGCTTTTCTGCTACCAGGTCCTTCAGCACTTCATTCAGCCCCTTGACTTCTCACACAGGTGACAATACTGTGCTCAGCTGACTGTCTTCATCCATGTACACTTTGAAGTGCAAGGGTCCACCTTGTCACTTACCTTTGTTGAAAATATTGGACATGGCTTGTCCTAACTTCCCTTCTTTTGTACATGGTGTAGCAATCACCATCTCATCATTGGGGCAAAACACTCAGCTAGAAGAAGCACGTGGGAGGAAAGGCGTTACTCCAGTTTTCAGTCTCAAGGGGAAGTTTCATCATGGTAGGATGGAGGAAATTGGTACTTGTCTTGTCGCGCAGATGGAAGGGGCAGCAAGAGAAAGCAAGATAACGAAAACCCAGTAGGGTTGGATAATAACTCAGGGACATACCTCCTACAACAATGTTCCACCTCCCAGACTCTACCAGCTGGGGATTGAGTCAAATGCTTAATCACAACACAAGAGGCTATGGGGGCATTTACACTCACACCATCATACATGGGGACTCAAGGACAATCTATCCAGTAGCAATGTTTCCAGTGGAGCTGCTGTATTCCTCCAAATGCCCAGAATCAGCATTTTAATGCAATCTCCTAGTGCTTTGTATGTACATTAAAGTGTGAGAAGGACTGATAGAAGTTGTTAGGACTTTAATAAGCCATTGCTATGTAATATTACGTCTTAAGCATTTCAAATAGCCAATATCATTTGTCTAAGTTCTCATTATATTTAGATGGTTTATGTTCAATTCTAAGACATTTATTTAAGTTATTACACTCTTAAGGAAAGCCCACTGTGTAAACTGTACTCTTTTACATGAATATATCAGAATGCCTCTCAACTATATAAAATGAAAATATTATCTAAAAGATAATAAAATTTCTAAACAAACTAGAGTTATGTGGGGGTGGCTCCTGTTTGCAGGGCCTGGGCGGGTTTCAAATATTAAGTGTAGCTACATGGAGACAAGATGAAGCCTGACTTTTATTTACAATTCATTATTGACCTGTGATTCAGAATTCCTCTCGGTGGCTCTGGTAACCTTGCCAGATGGCAAGTTTACTGGATTGGGATGTAATGAGCCGTGCATGCACCTGATACCCACTTTCCCTTTCATTGCTTATGGTTGGTCCCTCAGGCTTAACTCTTCACAGTTGGAAGTGTTTTAGAAAAAGAATTCAAATCACTTACCCCCCCAAGTAAAATGTTCTTTTCACATGTGTGTGTACATGTTTAATGGACTTAGTTTTCCCTCCACTTATCTGTCTTCAAAAGGATGGAAGCCAGGAGTTTGAGAGGGTATGATAATTCTCATATAGTAAAACCTGGCTGGAAACTGGAGAAAATAAAGGCATAGATACATGTAAATGTAGCTAACAGAATAAAAATGCACCTAGAAACCAGAGTTTAAAATGTATACAAAAATTCTTTGACCCCAAATGTCATGGAAGCTTCTGCATGGAATGCTATTTCATTTTCTTATACCCACTCCCTGCAAGGGCACTGGACCTCAGCAGGTCTCTGTCCACAAGCTCCTGGCTGGTAAATGAAGTCTGTGTGCTCAGAGTGAGGTAGGTCAATGAAAAGCAACATGCATGAAGTGTAACTAAGAGGATTTCCAAAATAGTCTCATCACATCAAAGGTGTTTGGTGACTGAATCAGCCTTTAATTATATCATCATCTGTTTAGCCAGACAAATACGCTTCATATTGTCACCCTAATAAATTCATCCAATGTGGCTCAAGTAGAATCAGGCTTGACTTTGTTATCAGTCCAGTTAGCAGATCTCTAATCCTTTCTTTGGAGCACTGGAGAAACAATCCAAATCTCAGTCTCCCTTTGCTGTAAGGATAATTCAGTGAGTTAAAATATGTAAGTAATGCAGAATGGGACCTAGCTCATAATAAATACTTAAAATTTCAGTTTCATTAGTAGTATTGTGATCATTTGTATTATTGGTAGAGACCATTTAACAATAGGATTCCAAGACAGTTCGAAATGTCTTGGGTCAGGGGTTTTTCCCATCCAGTCCCTCAGTAGGTGAGATTGTGTAGCACTGTCTTCTGCCTCCTCTATCTTTATAATTAGACGTACTTGGTCCTGTTTGGTCGTCACCATTCTGAGGAGCAGGTGGCATCACTACTGTAGCATTTACTTTCAGTTCTCTGATAATGAATATTATTGACCATCTTCTTACGATTTTGTCTATCTGGTAGATACTAACTCAATGGTTCAAAACCTTTAGTTCTATTGAATTGTCTTGGGTCTTTATAAAAATTTAAATTTTTTCCATAAACTGTCTGATGAATATTTGAATTACCAGTATCTTCTTCTGTATTATACTTTTTATTCTCCAATGTCTTTTCCTGAATAGAACTTTTATTTTAATGAAATTAATTTTATAAGTTCATAACTTTATTGTTAATGCTTTTTATGTGTTAAATGTTCAAGATGAACATGGCAATACACACTGTACTTTCAGTACTTGAGAGGCAAAGACAGACGAATTACCACAAGTTTAATGCCAGCCTAGTCTACGTAGTGAGTTTCAGACCAGCCAGGGCTACATATTGAGACCACACATATAAGAAACTTCGGTCTATACCAAGATCAAAACTATCTTCTAGAGCCTAGGAGAAGGCTTAGAAAGGCACTTGCTTGCAAAGCTTGCCACCCTGGGTTCAATTCTCTAGTGCCCACATAAAGCTGGTTGCAAAGTTGCACATACATCTGTAATCCCAGCATGCCCACTACAATCGGAGGCAGAGTCCTCAAATTCCTGGGCTCAAATGATCCTGCTAGTAACTGAGATCCCACTAGTTCAGCATTGCTTTTATGAAATTTGGGAAACAGGAGTTTTTGGGATTTTCATATTTTTTCCAGATTTTGGAATATTTGCTTATACACAGTGAGATATCTTGGGGGTGAGAATCAAATCTAAACATGAAATTCATTTATGTTTCATATACATCTTAGGTACACAGCCTGAAGGTAATTTAATATAATCTTTTGAAAAAATGTACATGAAACAAAGTTTCATGGTGTGGAATATTCCATTTGTGTCACTATTTCAATGTTTAAAGTTTTGGATTGAGGGCATTTTGGATTTCAGATTCTCAGATTAATGGTGCTCAACCAGTAATGAATAAATTATATCTATAAAATTCAATTCTCAGCACTACAAGAAAGGCTATAGTATTAAAAACTACATTTATTTTCCCATATATTTTTTTCTTCTGTGATGCCCAAGGTTGCAAGGTTTTATTCTCTCTAATATTGGTTACTGTCTATTATTTTTTGTTCACTTTATTCTCTTCACACAAATGAGCAATTTTAACTCAAGCTGTCAAGAAGCACAATTCTCCTCTCGTGTTTTGACATAAGGGAATCCATCAGATTATTCTTATCCCTGGTGACATCCAGCCTTCTGCCTGCTGGCTTGCCCAGGTACTGCCTGCCCTAAGCCCTTCTCTCCTCTCTACCAGCAGGGAATTGCTTCACCTCTCTTTTATGCTGGATTTCCCATTTCTTAGACTCCGTGGCTTTTTTTCTGGATTTACATCTATATTTTATTGGAACACATTCTTCAATGCTTCCCAAGAAAGGACATAAAAATGTGTTAGACTTTCTATGTCTGAAAATCCCTTATTACATTTTTAAAGTGTTTTGTATTAATATACTTAGTTTTGGTTGACCCTTAATGATTTTTATCTCATAAATTTATCTACACTTGATGTTTTTTGTATGTCAGTGTATTACTATTGTCTCTATCAATATTCACTTGACCCATCATAATTTGCTGAAATACCATGTCACCACCACTATACAATTTATCTTTGTATTAATTTAGTAATTGAATTTGTAAACTTCTGTATTTGGAAACAGCTCTATTTTTCCCATTACTTATCTTTGTTTCTTCCTTTCCAGTGCCCCATTCTCATGAGTCATATAATGTTATAGTAAAACTCAGTATTTGGTAGTATTTCCATTTAAATTTATAATCAGCTTGTCAACGCCTACAAAAAAAAAGTCCAGTAGGGTTTTGATGGGTGTTGTATTGGGTTTATAAATCATTTTGGGGGAAAATTATATCTTCATAACATTGAATCTTCTAGGTGACTATGTATCTGACTTTTTACCTGTCCTACCTAATTAACGTTTTTTGGCCTTTATTCATTTCCCTCAGCACAGTATTGTGGTTTACATTGTGGGGGTTAGCACATCTTTGATTATATTTATTTCTAGTTAGTTGACATTTTTGGTGTTATTATAAATTTCATTCTTAATTTCATCTTAAAATATGTTTATTTAGGTTGGGGACTGGGCTCAGTGGTTAAAGATTTTGCTTGCAAGTCTGCTGGTCCGAGTTCAATTCCTTATCACCCATGTAAAGCTGGACATAAAGTGGTGCATGAGTCTGTAATACCTAGGTGCCTGACAATGGGAGGTAGAGCCAGGCAAATCCAGATGCTTGTAAACAGAAGCAGCAGCAGCAGCAGCAGCAGCAAAAATGCATTGTTTCAAGAACCAATGCATTCATGACCCCACAATGGATACCAGTAACTCCACTGAGGTGGGCCCTCAGTGGAATGGTTGTTGGGGAGAGAGGATATAAGAGTAAAATGATGGGAACATGAGCAACATGTGATATGTTTATATAAGAAAGTTCATACTTAATTTAAAAAGGAGGTGGAAGGAGAGGAGAAATACCCCGAGGTTGTCTTTTGATCTCCACGTGTGTGATGTGGCATGCATGTGCTTATACACGCATTATACATATATACATACATACACAGAGAAAGAGACAAAGATACATATGCAAATAAATAATAGAACCAGAAAAGAAATAAATACAAGACCTAGAATTTTTTTAAATGTTTGGTGTCGACTTGCAGAAAATAAATGTCTTTGTAGCTAGCAAACTTGCTAAATTAACTTGTTAATTCCAACAGCTTTAAGTCTTTTGAAATTTTTATGTATATAATCATTTTGACATGATTAATGATGATTTCATGTTTTCTAATCTTCATAGACTTTAGATTTTTTTCTGGCCTGATTGTCCTGGGTGGCATATTTCTTATTGGATTGATTGGCATAGGGTTCCTAATCTTGGCCCTGCTCTGAGTTGGAAAATCATAGGCTTTTAATATTTTACCCATATGTATAATGTTTACTATATATTTGAAGCTTTGAAACCCAAATTAAGGTAGTTTCTTTCCATGCCCAGTATACTGAGTTTCCTTCATTTGAAAAATATGAATGAGGGCTGGAGAGATGGCTCAGCAGTTAAGGAGCTTGCCTGCAAAGCCTAACAATGCAGGTTTGATTCTTTAGTATTCACATAAAGCCATATGCACAAGTTGTACATGTGTCTGGAGTGTGTTTGCAGCAGCAAGAGACCTTGGAGTGCCCATTCTTTCTCTCCCTTTTTGAAAATAAATAAATAAAATTTTTAAATATATGAGTGAATCTTGAATATTATGAAGTAACTTTTATCCATATCAAGATAAATTTATGATTTTTTATACATGAGGTATATTTCATTGGTTTTCATATGTTAAGTCAGCACAATGTTCCTGAGGTAAGAGTCCTTTGTTTAAGATGTGGAACTCTTAACTATATCATGTATGGGAACATGTGTTTGTGAATCAACATTCATGAAGAAATTCACTTATAATTTCCCTATCACATATTTTATTAGCAACATTTTGCTGGTCTTATAATATGAAGAGATAGGGTAAGAATGGTGTGGTTTATTTAGCACATGTTTAAAAGAACTTTCTAGTCAATTCATCTAAGTTTTCTTTGTGGGAAATGTTTAATTTCATTATTTTATACATTTTCGTATGTTTAAGTAAGGAACTATTCATGTCTTCTTGTTTGTTAATTTTTTTTATCTTTAAAAGACTATTTCATCTCAATAATCCATTTATTGGAGGAAAAAAACTGTTTCTAAAACCATCCTATTATGGGAACCCGAGTCACACAGAGATGGCACCAGAGAGAGTGAAGAATCAGAAAATTTATTCATGTCATCATGGACTCAGAGAATAACTTCTAAAACCTGAGTACTGAGCTCTGATAGAGGTTTTATAGACAGTGTGGCAGGCAATCACCTTGAGTTTTTATACTATTGGTGAGTTATAAATTTCTAAGATTACATGATTTGGGGGCACAAACTAAAAATTCCTTAGCAATGATAAGTAAGTACAGCTGTAAAACAGAAAGTTGTTTGTTAAGGGGTGTGTTTACCCATGGTTTGGTCTTATAGGATATCTAATTGACCCAGGATGGGACCCCGTGACACAGTCTTGCTGGGTTATGATAAGAATAGGACAAGGTTGTTTACATTCTTTTCAGCTTAGAATCTGAGGTGTTTGCAAAACACTGCTCAGCACAGACAAGGGATGAGGGCTTTAGTTCGATTGAAATCTCTACCACATCTGAATACTTACTAATACTCCTGGGCTCTATAGTGTTATACTTTTTTCCCCATTCTTATGAGTTTTCTTTTTATATTCCTGATCAGTTTTGCTAGAGTTCTGTTAATTTTCTGTCTGTTTTATTATCAGTTTCACTGATTTCTGCTGTTTTAAACTCTTTCTTTCCTTAAACTTCCTTTAGTGTGGTTTTTCTATTCTTTTGATAAATTAACAAATTGACTTAGATCATATGTTTAACCCTTTCCCTTTTTGTTAACATATGGTTTCAGTAGTTGTTAGAACACTTGTGTGGTCACTTTAAAAAGTCCTGCTGCCCAGGGTTCAAGGCTAAGCAGGAAATCCAAAGCAGCTGCCCCATGACCATTAGCCCAAGGCCACTTCAGCTAATTAATGTCTTCTTCCACAGCACTTAGCATGTAGGCTGGCCTGGAACTTTCTCTCCCCACCCCCACCCCCAAAAAAAAAAACTTATAAAAGCAACACATCCAATTTGGTCTTTGAAAAAGCCAAATAATCCTCCCCTTTCTGTGGCTTCATGTTCTTCCATGGTGTACCCTGTTGGGTCCCAGCCGGGCTGAGTGACTTTGGACTAAGTTTTAGAATATAATATGAGGCCTGCCAAGGTGGCACACACCTTTGGTCTTAGCATGAACGTGGTAACATGCCTTTGTTCCTAGGAGGCAGGGGTGAAGGCTGATAGCCCTAATCCTGTTTGTTAATGCTAATAAGCATTGTACCTGCTTGCTGAGCTTCCTTTGAGAGAGATAAGGCTAAACAATGCAGCCTTGGGTTATAAGAGGGTTGGATGCTGGAATAAAAATTTGAGATGTGCCCGACATGTCTTCTGGCCACGTGTGTCTGCTCTGGCCGTTGCCTCATCTCTCCCCAATTGAGCCTTGTCTCCTTCTGGCTGGCGAGACTTGGGCTCCCCACAGGGGGCCAGGGGGCCATGATCTCCCCAAAGGTACCCATGCCCTCCTTTTTCAGGAATTGCAACTTTGGCCAATTACTCATCTCCAGAACTCCAATTCTGGAAGTGTAATTTGTGCTCAATGTCTGTCTTGGATCTGTCTGCGCTCTCTCTCTTTCTCTTTCTCTCTCTTTCTCTTTCTTTCTCTCTCTCTCTCTCCTATATATACTCTCAATTTTGCCTCACTCAATACATTTTAATATTCTATACTTCCATTAGCATTTAGTTAAAATATTTTCTAATTTCCTGTGGTACTCTGCTAATGAGGCATGGAGGATTTTTGTGATTTTTGTGTGTGTAATCTAAGGATATTTCTAGATGTGGATCCCCTAGTTTCCAAGCAGTTGGATTTTGTGGCCCCTCCCCAGACACCATTCTCTGATGGTTACTTATATCGAACTTATTTTCCTGTGATCAGAAAATGCACTCTCAAGATTCTGATCCTTGAATTCTGTGAAGCTTGTTTTGTGACCCCACATATGGTGATTTTAGTAAATGTTTCATGTGTTCTCAAAAGAATTTGAATCTATAGTTTGGAGAGATGCTCCAGTCAGTAAAAATGCTTCCCTTGAAAACATGAGGACATGGGTTTGATCCCCAGTACTCACTCAAATTCACTGGCCAGGCAGGCTAAGCTATCAGTGAACTCCAGGACGACTGAAGATGACATCCATAATTGTCCTTGGGTCTCCACATGCATGTTCCCACAAACATATGAACATGCGTATACATAGTGCATACCTAAACAGGTAAAAAATGAATCTTATTGTTGCTGGGTGCATTTATGCCAATTTGTCAATTTTTGATTATTGTGTCGTATGTATTTTCTCTTATTGGTTTTTATGTCTGCTTGTTCTGCCACCTGCTAAAAGAAGTGATCTTCAGTCACATGATTGGGCTTTTTTTTTTCCTGAAGCTCCCCCTCCCCCCTCCTGCTATTTGGTACACAGGCATTTAGAATTATGTTCTTGAAGGCTTTATTTCTGTATTAGCCCACCATCTTGATCTTCGTAGTGGCTCTTGCCTTCAAGTCTGTTCTGTCTGATATTAGTCTAGTTACACTAGCAATATTTTAACAAGTTTTTTCATGTTCTGTCTTTTTCTATTAACCCTCCTGTGTCCTAATATTCAAGGCTTGTTTTGTGAGCAGTAGTATATACTTTTGTATCCAGTCTGATAAGTCTTTTAACTTTACTATTGTCCTTTTATATTTAATTTAATTATATTTGTATGCTTTGTTTGCTTATTTATCATAATATTTGCTCTATATGTTCCTTGGTTCATTTCCATTTTTCTCTCCTCCCTTTTTTTATTTTAAAGTTGATTTTCCTGCTAGCGGCATGCTATAATAAGCTATACATTATTTAATTATTCTTTTGATGATATCTCTAGAAAATAAACATGCCTTCTTATTCATTTCCAGTAAAAAAAATACTATTGTAACTGCTTTCCCAGTAATTCAGGGATCTTAAAATACTTTAACTCTCTGACTTATTTTCTTCTGTCTTTTGCATTGTTTTACCATTAATTTTACTATACACAATTTTCAACCCCAACCCAGGTACTACTAATATTATTTTGTAGAGTTAAGTGCCAACTTATACATAATCACAAAATACTTTTCTGGTGCTGTTTGTTTATTCTTGCATTATTTGTTTCTGTCTGGGATTATTTTTCTTTATTAGAAGAACTCCTTCCAGAACTTGTTTAATGTTTTGCTGCTGGCAATGAACACGGTTTCTATTTGTCTAAAAATGTTATTGTTTCATATTTATTTGAAGAAATTTTCTTGGTATAAAAATCCAAGTATATTAAAGTTAC
>PVHP010048757.1:0-12434 GCA_004024765.1 Zapus hudsonius
TGTCCTAGGGGTGGCATGTTTTGTAAATGTCTGTTATCCCTAGCTTGTCTATGGTGCTGTTGAGTGACTTTATTTCCCTGCTTGTCTTTTGCTTGGAAGATTTGTCTAGGGATGACAGTAGAGTGTTAAAGTCTCCTACTATTATGGTGTTGGTGTCTATATCTGCTTTGATTTTGAGTAATTTATGCTTTATGAACTGAGGGGCCCTTGCATTTGGTGCATACATATTTAATATAGTAATGTTTTCTTGTTGGATTGTTCCCTTGACGAGTAGGAAGTGGCCATCATTATCCTTTTTTTAAATTGATTTTGGCTTAAAGTCTATTTTGTCAGATATTAGAGTAGCTACACCCACTTTTTTTTATTATTCCCACATTCCTAGAAAATTGTTTTCCATCTTTTACCCTCAGTAGGTTACCGTCTTTAGTGATAAGGTGCGTTTCTTGACGGCAACAGATGGAAGGGCCCATTTTTCTGATCCACCCTGCTATCCTGTGTCTTTTTATAGGAGAGTTAAGCCCATTTACATTCAAAGTTATAACTGTGAGGTTTGCTTTAAGCACTGTCATTTTGGAAAGACTCTGGGGGATATCTGAGCTGTTGCTGTTATCTCTTTGGTGTTACCTTGCTTGTTCTCTGTTCCTTTCCTGGGGTTGGTTGTTTGTCTCATCTGCATGGGATACCTCATGTAGTACCTTCTGAAGGTTTGGCTTTGTGTTCAAGTAATTGTAGAGCTGGTTAGTTTCATAGCATACTTGCATTTTTCCATCTATTATGATGGATAACTTTGATGGGTATAGCAGTCTAGGTTGAATTCCATACTTCTTTAGGCCTAGAATAGCTTTATTCCAAGCTCTTCTGGCTTTTAAGGTTTCTATGGATAAGTCTACAGTGAGTCTGATGGGCTTGCTTTTGTAGGTGATGAGTTTTCTTTCTCTCACTGCTCTAAGTACCCTCTCTTTACCCTCGATGTTTGGCATTGTAATTAAGATATGTCTTGAAGAGGTCCTCCTTCGTTCCAATTTGTTTGGGGTCCTGAATATATCTTTTAGATGTATAGGATTATATCTTGCAAGGTAAGGAAAGTTTTCTTGAATAATTCTGTTGAAAATATTTTCTATGCCCCTAGCCTGGTTTTCTTCTCCTTCTGGGATCCCCATGATTCTGATATTAGGTCTTTTTATTGTATATCACATTTATCTTGAGTCTTGTGGGGGGGTGGGGGGGTGGGACACATCAATCAGACTTGTGCTGTGGGGAAAGTCAACAAGTATTTTTCCAAGCAGCCCCAATTGATGGGGTCACAGTAAAGGGTAGGAATTGGAGGCTGCAAAAATGTATTTATTTATTTGAGAGAGAGAGAGAGAGAGAGAGAGAGAGAGAGAGAGAGAGAGAGAGAGAGAGAGAGAATGGGTGCACCAGGGCCTTTAGCCACTGAGAACAAACTCCAGACACATGTGCCACCTTGTGCATCTGGCTTTATGTGGGAACTGGGGAATTGAACTCTGGTCATTCTGCTTTGCAGGCAAGTGCCTTAACTGCTGAGCCATCACTCCAGTCCCCCTGCCCCCATGGAGGCTTTTAGATGACCTCAGATGTCTTTCTGGTTGCTTATTTTCTTGCAGTTTTCCTCACCTGGCAATGCACTGACTTGACTGCAACTCCTCCCTTTTTCTGTTTTATAGTATTTTGTATTTAATTCCAAGTTTATTGATTTGCTCAAATAGGTATTAAATTCATGTTTTTCAGATTTCAAAATGTATAGATACTAGGTTTTACTGGCATCCAGCTATTAGCTTCCCTCCAAAGGTGTTCAATTTATCAGCATTGTAATGCACTTTTCAGAAACATTTTGTACAATGTAAATAAATGCATATTTCTTTTTTTTCTTTTTTACTTCTTGCACAAATGGTAGACAGTTTTGCATGGTTTCTATATCCATCTCTCTCTCTGGGATACCTCTTGATGATGTTGAACATAACTTTACTCAGTTTTCTGTTGTGTGGATCTGTACATTTATTTAATGCACTACTGATACATCTCTGGACCATTTAATAAGTATTCATTTTGTGCTGGGGATTGAACCTAGGGCCTCTTACAAGCTAAGCATATGAACCACTCCTCTCCCAGCCTTAAGGCATTTAGTTATAATTGTCTCTTCACAAAATCTAATTAGACAAAAAGGAAACAACCACTTTTGGTAAAATGATTGGTAGTTGGTAAAACTTAAAAAAAAAAAGCCCCCCAAAACAAGATAAGAAAATAACATATTCCAAGGTACAATTTAGGAAATGTTGACTTCCAGCATCAAAATTTATATAGGTGTTTTCTTCCCCTCCTTTTTATCTTTTTGAGACAGGGTCTCATGTAGCTCAGAGTATCCTTGAACTCACTCTGTAGGTAAGGCTGGCTGTGAACTTCTGATCCTCCTACCTCTGCCTTCTGAGTGCTGAGATTACAAGCGTGTGAACTTGTTTGGTTTCTCCTTTTTTGCATAAACATATGGAAGCATTTCATATTTAATGTTTCATAATTCACTTTTTATTTTTACTGTTTGCATGTGTATGTGTGGTATGCATGCATGTGTAAATACATGCACTAGTGTGTGAGTGCACGTGTGTGTGTGTGTGAAATCCACATGCACAAGTGTGCTCATATGTGTAGAGACCAGAGGTTGACACTGGATGTATTCTTTATACTCACCACCTGTTACTGAGGCAAGGTCTCTCTCTCACTTGAATCCTGAGCTCACTGATTGGCTAAGCTAGCTAGCCAGCCTGCCCTAGAGATCCTTTGTCTCCATCTCCAATCACTGGGATTACAGGCAGGCTGCTACACCCACCAGGCATTTTCTTGGGTGTCAGGGATCCAAAGTCAGGTTGTGCTGCTTGCACAGTAAAGCAACACTTCCAATGAACCAACAACTCCCCACCTCCAGAGCTCATTTTAAAGTGAATAGAGATGATAATGATAAACATTTCATGGGATAAGAGAATGCAAGTGGGAGCTGATGACCATTTGGGACAAGTGTGCTATTTTCTTTGACAAAAGCCTCTAGATAAAGATATTGATTGATCACCTGGAGATTCAGGATTACATTCATTCAGGAATCAGTTGGGAGTGATGTGGTGAGAGGCCATGGCAGGAGATGGGTAGAAACAGACAAAAATGGACAGTGATCTGAAAGAGATGAGATCTTGAAGTGGAGTCATATTCAAGGCCACCAGGGAAAAGAGACACGAAAGAAGAGCCAGCGTAGAAGCACTGGAGAGAGCAGAGAGGAGGAGAACGTGCTACCAAAGTCTGATGAACAATCCCCCAAAGAAGGCAGGCTGGCCAGCTGAAAGTTAGCACATCACTCCTTGAGTGTCCCTGGCCACAATTATGGAGAACTTCAAATTCCAGATCCATGGTAAGAATGAAGGAGGGGAAGGATACCTTGAGAGCGGTGGAGGGAATACTTCTTTTTAAAATACACTTTCCCTGCTGGATAATATTTGCACTGACAGTCCTGACTTCAAAGCGGGGAGCATGCTGAGAGCACATCAGCACTGAGCAGATACCAGGCCACTACCTGGGTTTGAATCTTGGTTCTACTGCTTACTGGCTCTGTGGCTTTTCATCACTTAACTCTGCATTCTACTATTTCAACTTCCTATAAAGGGAAATATTTTTCTTAATTTATTTTTGACAAAATGTACACGTCTGTAATGTATTTTGATCACATTCAGCCCCATTACTTTCCCTTGTCCCTCTTCCCAATCTCATTGAACCCCTTCTTTCCAACTAGTCTCCCTAGTCATACCAATTTTTAAATAATTTTTTTTTTGCAAGCAGACAGAGATAGAGAGAGGAGAGACAGACAGAGAGACTAGGCATGCCAGGGCCCCCAGCCACTACAAATGAACTCCAGATGCACGAACCACTTTGTGCATCTGGCTTTATGCGGGCACTGGGGAATTGTTAGGTTTTGCAGGTAAGCACCTTAACCACTGATCCATCTCTCCAGCCCTTATGCCATTTTTGAGTGAGCCACTGAGTTTAATTCTGGTTTCTTTTATGAGTATGGGTGGGAGGTTATTTATTGGCGCATGAGCAACTTACCAGAGGCTTCACTACAGAAGCAAATGTCTCCTTCTCCTCCAGCAGCTATTAACTGCTGATATCTTCTCAAGAGCCTCAGGGGAAGAAAAATTAATTTATTTTTGGAGACAGGTTTTCCTATGTAACTCAGGTTGGCCTTGATCTCCCAGTCTTCTTGCCTCATCCTCCCATTTGCTGGGTTTACAAGTATGTGCCACTATATCCTCGAGGTACCTACTTGATAGGATGATGGAGAAGATGGACCGAAATGTAGTGAGAGGAGTGTCTGGCAAACGGTCAGTCAAGTGAGCTCCTTTAAAGCCAGCAGTGGGAATGGCAGAGCCAGTGGTGCCTGGGCATGTTGATTCTTCATTTCCTAAGCCTCACTTACATCTGCTTGGCTGATAGGGAGCCAGGGCTCTTCGTTACATCTCCCCTGGTCCATTCAGAATGCAGTTTCTCCATAACATCTCCGTTTTGTCCTCCCCCTGGTCCTTGTACCCAAAGCTGAGGTGTGGAAAGGCCAATCTTCGCTCTGGCTGTGACCTTATAAAATCTTGGCTACTACATTCACTGTCTCATCGGAAACACTTACTCACTGTACAGACCAACCAGTTTCTAAGGAATTCACTCTTGGGCTAGAATGGGGGACGTGAATGACCTTCAGCTGCTCCTAGCACTTGCCCCTTCCTTCTCCCCACCCTGAGTTCACCTCTGCAGTTGGACCAGTTCTCCATAATCACAGGCAGAATGACAGCAAGGTGTGATGGATGGACAAGGAGCCCTGGAGTGGCACGGCGCTTGGTCAGGAACCCAAGGCTGTGTTTATGAGAAGGAAGAGGCTGTTTCCTGGAGCAAGCATAATGCAGCTCTAAAAAAGGCAGGGGAAATACATCATGCAAGGGAGCATAACCCTGGGAGGGCCGCTGGGAATCCGAGTTCCAGAGAAGCCCCACAGGTCAAGGTGCCTCTGACAAGGCCTTTTTTATAGGCCATTTGCGTGAGGGTTTGCTGCTGTTCCCTGCAGAGCTGACAGCCACTCAAGGTCTCAGTGGGAGCTGGGAAGCTAATCTTAGCTGTGGCATTCCAGGTCTTTTCAACTGCTCCTGCTGATGCATTTAGAAGAGAAATAAACTCTATTGTTTTAAAAACTGCAAAAACAAGGATTTTGGCTGTGGACTCCTGCATTGTTGTAAATAGATTGTGACCATCAGCTTCTTCCCTTCCCTCTAGACTCAGCTCAAAAGAAAATTTCACTGAATTCTGAGAGAGTCACTCCAAAGTATGCTTCCCTCACTTCTCTCCAATCCAATCCTGGAGATCAAGCCTCACAGTAGGCTTCATGCATGTTAGGCAAACACTCTAGCTGAGCTATAGCCCCAGCCTTCTGTTTTGGTTTTGAGACAGGGCCTTACTAAGTTGCTTAGGCTGGTCTTGAACTTATTCTGTAGCCTAGGCGGCTCTTGAATGCACACTCCTCCTGTCTCAGCCTCCCAAGTGCTGAGATTGCAGGCCTGTGTCACCATGCCCAGATTCTCTCAGTGCTAATATCTCTGTTTATCCCTGAGAATTCTTGTTCCTCTGACTTTCTTGAAGGCCATGCAGTGCTCTAAGGGCACTCAGGGTAAAACAAACACTCAGTATTAGTTTCTCATGGCTGCTGAAACAACCACCCACAAGCTTAGTAGCTTTTTACAACAGGAATTTATTCTCTTATGGGTCTGGATGTAAGACATTTGAATCTGACTAAATCTCATGAGGCTGAAGTCAAGGTTCTGGTAGGACCCAGGGGTGGAGGGAGGGTGAGGGTCTTCCTTCTTCCAGCTTCTGGTGGCTGCTGGCATTTCTTAGGTTGTGAACACTTCTTTCATCTTCAAAACCTGCTGTCTTCTGTCTCCGACTCTGCTTTCCCTTGCTCCTGTCAGGTGGTCATCTTTTATTGTCCAATTTCCCTCTGACTCTCTCTTATAGGATACTTGTGTGATTAATTCAGGCTCATCTGGATAATCTAGAACTAATTACTCATCTTGATATCCTGCAATCCATAAATTGAATGAAGAAGAGCCATTCTTACCTATGTGGATGGGCCTCATTCAATCTGTTGTGCTCCTGAATAGAATGAAAATGTGGAGGCAGAAAAAAAAAGATCTCTTTGCTGGAGCTAACACATTCTTCTCCTCCCTGGAGCATGGACACTGAACATCAGACATCAGTGTTTCTGATCAGTTGATCAGACCAAGATCATTATTTTCACCTTTTCTCCTGGATGCATTGGCCTAATACAGTAACTCAACCTTCATAGAAACATATAAAGAAGATTCTATTATTTCTACCTTAGAGTTGTAGAAACAAAAGCATGGATAGGATAAGTTAATTGCTCCAAATCTAGTAAGAAGCAAAATTGGCATATGCCTATTGAACTCTATGCCAGGATAACCGCGTACTTTCCACTACATAACACAAGAAAATTGATCTGATTCTAGCTATTGTTATTTCACAGATGAAGTGAAAGTGTTACTGTGATCTTCAGATCATCTAGAAGGTCAACTAGTCAAATTTTAATTTTGCCCCATTGCCTGGCTGTACTCCTTTGCATTCAGCACTGCTTTTTGAAATGAAATGATATTGGAATAAACTTATTACTATTAATGCCACTGTGGGAATAGATTTACTGGGTAGGTTTTTTATTATAATGTTATAACTATTTTTGTTTTTGTTTTTTCATGGTAGGGTCTCACTCTAGCCCAGGCTGACCTAGACTTCACTATGCAGTCTCAGGGTGGCCTCAATCTCATGGTGATCCTCCTACCTCTACCTCCCTAGTGCTGGGATTAAAGGCATTCACAGCCACACCTGGCACAATATAACTATTAAAACAGTTATATATATTTATAACATTATAAGATGTTATTTCATTATAATGACATGCCATTGGAGAGTTAAGAAAGAGAAAGCTGGAATGTGAAGGTCAAAACTCGTGAAGAGATACTGTTTATTCCCATAGGTTAGTGCTGATCATACCTTTGTTCAGAGAAGCTTGTTCGTTTGTTTGTTTTTACAGATGGCAGTGACTATGAGGATACTCAAAACTCGACAAAGTATTGATAATAAGTGAAGTTTGATTGCTAGATGAATGAGACTACCTCCAAGGTTCAGGGAACATTGTAGAAAAGGGGGTGGAAAAAGTGCAAGAACAAGCTGGAAAGATCGCTCAGTGGTTAAGGTACTTGCCTGCAATGCCTAACGACCTGGGTTCGATTCCCCAGTATCCACGTAAAGCCAGAAGCACAAAGTGGCCCATGTGTCTGAAGTTTGTCTGCCGTGGCTGGAGACCCTGGTGCTCCCATTGTCTCTATCTGTTTCTCTTTTCTCTTTCTCTCTGCCTGCAAATAAATCAATAAAAAATATGTATTTTTAAAAGGGTGAAAGAGCTAGAGGATGAAGAGGTATTTTGGGACACTGAGTGACCACTACATTATTACCTCATTTTGACTGTCACTACCTTCGTAAAACCACCACAGAATTGAGCTCATCAACATTTCAACATGGATGATGGAGGAGAGGAGGAAAAAAATGTTATCAAAATAGAAGAGGATCCAGTTGGAAATAAAAGGGGGTCCAGGGATGGACAGTGGACAAAAGAGGGCATTGAGAAGGGATAATGATCGAATTACATTATGTTCATCTATGAAAATTATCAAAAAATTAATGATACACATTATAAAGAAGGTGGAGGGTTGAGAAATTAAACCTACCTTCTCCTCTGGGAGGAAGAGGTAAAAAGACAAGAGTGGAGTGAAGGAAAATAGGAAGAGAACAGGAAGAAGGGAGAACAGGAGGAAGGGGCTTGATCAATGAAAAGTGGGGTGATTTCAACCTACAGGAATCAAGCGTCCTTCAAGTTAAGGCTGAAAGTGGAGACATGAACAAGCAGCCATTGGAGTGGGCACGTGACTAGGAAGCAAGGTGAGGAGACAAGATGATGCAAGGAGCTTGGGTCAAACGTCAAAAAACGTCAGTCCTTTATTACAACCTGTTAACTCAAGAAGCATTCATTAAACTTCTGTGTGCTCAGAACTTTCGTAAGAGCTGCCAGTGGAGAGGCTCCTATCAGGAAGAGAGCAGTTGTGACACGATAACCCAGCTCACAAATTGGAAACCCAAGGGCCTAATTGTAGAAGCGCTACTGTCGCCGTCTGCCACGCTGCGTTTTAAAAAGCCATTAGGTTTTTCCTTTTAGTGTAAGCATGCATTCACCACGGTCTCACCTTCGATGTCGGCATATTCCCAGCCCACTTTAATCATTGCTTATCTATCCCCAAAGCATTTAACTTTGCAACCTTTGGCGTCAGGTCCTCTGCCATGTGCCAGAGACTGCCAGATTTTCAGAATGAAACTGTTGAGCCAAGGATGAACTATGCTTTCAACCATTTCAGCAACTCTAGAAGGCCACGCCCCTGACCTTTCAGTGTCATTTCCCCTGTGTCCCCATTAGAAGATCCACACTGCTGCAATCAGAGGGTCAGTTAATTTCCTATTTTGTCCTCTTTTGGAGGCTGGGGGAAGTGTGTCTTGATGGATTCTAATAGGTGGGCAAGATTAGCACAGCCTTGGTGTGGATGTGGGTTGTGTGGCAAAGAGTGTGGTTTGGACCAAGTCTCATGGGTAGTTGGCTGGGGCTGAGAAATCAATGTCATAGCAGAGGACTCTGCCCCAAATAATCAAATATCAGAGCTATAAGAGAGCTTAAACTCATCCATTCATCCAGCCATCCACTGTCCATCCATTCATATACTGAGTACTGACATTTTGCTAGATGCTTTAGTGACAGCAATATAAAGCAAAATCTCTGACCTTGTGAAACGTTTACTAACTTAGCTCCTCAAGTGAAGTATATAGCTCAATGGCTTTTGTTCCACAGATAAGGAAACTAGGGTCAGATTGGACACAAACATCTTGTAAATAACCAAACCAGGACTGAAAATAAGGTTAGACATGGATTTCCAGGCTTTTCCTGCTTCCTCTCTCCTTGCCTCCTCATCCTTCTGCTTTTCTCTCCCACAATGATCCACCCTAAGCCACCCCAAGCCCATGGAAGTTGACTTTATTGAGGTCCTGTGAGCTTGATTGATTGTGTACTGATTCTTTCATTTTCAAGAAGGGAGTGATTTATCCCATATTTACAGAGACGCTTCCCTCATTGCTGTTACACTACTCTCTCTTTTACTTACATTCAAAGGCTTCACCACTTTCTACGATGCTGCATTTGTATCAACAATTTAAATATTTGTTTAAATAGATCTTTTAAAAATTATTTATTTGTAAGCAGAGAGACAAGAAGGGAGAGAAAGAGAGAAAGAGAGAGAGAAAGAGAAAGAGAGAGAGAGAAAATTGGTAATCAGGGTCTCTTGTTGCTGCAAACAAACACCAGATGCATGTGCCACTATGTGTATCTGGCTTTACTTGGGAACTGGGGAACTGAACCCAGGCCATCAAGGTTTGCGAGCAAGGGCCTTTAACAGCTGAGCCATCTCCCCAGCGCTAAATAGATCATTTTTAAATAAAAAAGCACATACTGTGTGTCCCAGTTTACATGCGATTCTTTAAAAAAGGAAATCGCATTTATAGGATATTCTAGAGCATTTTAGAAAAGGCAAGGGTAGCAAGAGTTGTTAACCTCAAAGCTGGGAGTTCATTTCAAAGGGGAACCATGGAACTCTTTGGTGTGATGGAAGTATTTTGTCTCTTAAATGTGGTGGTACTTACATTGGTATATATAGTTGTCAAACTTGCCAAATTTTGTACTTAAGATGGATGTGTTTTATTGTCTATAAAACACATCAGTAAATCTATTTTGTTTCGAGATGGGACCTTTTGAAACAGGCTTACTTTTCTGCAGAAAAGCAAGTAGGATCAATGGGGCGTAGAGGCAAAGATTAAAATACGAGGACGGAACCTGTATGAATGAATATCCACAGAGCACATGAGTCTGGAGAGGGGAATCTACTCTGTTCAATTGTTTGTATTTGCTGCACTGAATGTGATTCTCATGTATACATGTAGGGCTTGTTTGTTTGCCAGGACTGGAGGGGCATGAGGACAGAGAATACCATTGTCTTTAAGCAAAACACTTCACCTAGCACCCAACTTATCAAATACTGCTCTTGCCTGGAGGATAACTTAGGCAATGTTTTCAGAGGGGCACGTAAATATGGCTGTATTTATTCGACTTTGTGGCTGATTTTAAGACTTCAAGAATTGTATTTCTTATATATGATTTTCATTGTATGAGTGTGGTGGTTTGAATGTATATAGCCCCATAGATATGGGCATTTTTTTAATTAAGCTTGCATCTTGAGTCCCCAGCAGGCAGATCCCTGCTTGGGGGGAGGATGTCACTTGGAGCAGATCTTCAGTCTAGCCCTATGAGGTGTGTTCAGAGCAGTTTGAGCTCTGGCTTGTCTCTCTGCTATGATGGATGCTGGAGTGAGCCAACTTCTTCTGCCATTGATGGAAATTCCCCTGGAATCTGTAAGCCTGAAATAAACCCTTTCCTCCCATAAGCTGCTTCTGATTGGATGTCTGTCCCAGCAATGCAAAGCTGCCTCCAACAATGAGCTTACCCTAAAACTTAACCATTCTGAGGGCTGGGGAGTTGGCTTAGTGAGGAGAGTGCACAAAGCCCTGGGTTCTGTCTCCTGCACCACATAAACTGGGCGTGCTGGCGCACACATGTCATTCCAGCCTCAGGAGGTAGAGGCAGAAGGATCAGAAGTTCAAGGTCACCCTTGGCTACATAGCAAGTTCAAGGTCAGTCTGGGTTCCAAGAGAAAACACAAACAGACAACAACAACAAAAAAAACCAACAAGCTTGATCATTCCATATGAAAATCAACTCTATTTTTCCCCCCAGCACGACTGGGGGTTAATGGTCAGAAACTGAATTCTAGATCCACCCTAGTCTAATTTTTCTCTGAGGTATTTGATAAAAACATTTTCCTGGAATCTTGACTCAGTTAATCAACTTGGATGTACTTGTGAGCATGTGCTTAGAGTTGGTGGTCTCATCCTTCTATCCACACAGAAGCTTGTGCTAAGTTTTATAAATGTAAGTGCAAAGGTCTCTGTGGTTGCCAGATAAACACTTACAGACAGGCCATGTGCTTTCCTCTCCTTTTCTAACCTCAAATTACAATAGCAGGGTCATGTTGAAGGGGCTGACTTAAAACCCCTCATAGAAGAACTACAGAGATGGAGGAATCATCTCAGGGGTCCAAGCAATACTTACTCTGTTGAAGGTACCCACTGTGTTTGCAGCCCCACCCCAGCCTCAGGGTGATGGACATTCCATTTGGGGGAATGATTCACACAGACCTTAATCCCAATAATACTGTAGATTTGCTGGGCACTTTATGCATTTCATGGTGCTTTCACATGTATTATTCTCATAACCACCTGGGGAGAATATTGGACAGATGTTATCCTTGTTTTATTAATGAAAACCCCAGGCTCAGAGAAGACATGAGATTTGCCCAAGGTCATATGGTGAGTCAGCAGCAGAATTGGAAAAAGGACCAACAGCCAAGGATGATTAACCAGACAAGGACAGAAGAAAAAAAAATCCTTCAGAGGTATCATAAAAGGTTTAATCAGACAAACATCTTGGGGCAGTCACAGTTTATTTAGTACCTACTATGTGCTAAGAGTTGTAAGAAAGACTTGATGTCTACTATAATATTCATGGTCACAAAGCTGTAGGATTGTAATTATGTGGGAAAAATTACTTGGTTTTTTTTTTTTGAAGCATACTTTTATGGTAGCCCAGGTTGACTTGGAACTTAGCCCCAGGCTGGCCTAGAACTCACAGAGATCCTTCTACCTCATCCTGCTAAGTGTTGAGATTATAGGCATGAGCCATTGTGCCTGGATAACAATGAGTTTTTAATAGTGCACTTTAAAAAGAGACAATTAAAGTTCCCTAAAAATGATTAAAAATACTAAAAAGAAATCCACTTTCCATCACATATACACACATACAGTGTGTGTGTGTGTGTGTGTGTGTGTGTGTGTGTGTGTGTGTGTTTTGTAGGTTCTCACTTTAGTTTATGCTGACCAGGAACTCACTATGTAGCCATAGCCCCAGGCTATGAACTCACAGCAATTTTACCTCTGCCTCCCAAGTGCTTGGATTAAAGGAATGTACTACCATGCCCAGCTAACCATTGTTTATATTCTATTTTTATTTAATTAACTGACAAATAAAATGAATATATATATATATATTTATGGTTGATAGCACAATGTTTTGATATGGGCACTGTGATGGTTTGATCCAGTTGTCCCCCACAAAT